>LKCN02000018.1:569716-581384 GCA_001633055.2 Ophiocordyceps polyrhachis-furcata BCC 54312 | reverse complement strand
GGGGGGGGGGGGGGGGGGGGGGGGGGGGGGGGGGGGGGGCATTCGAACCGCAGGATACGCTTGACCCAGGCGACGACTTCGTGACTGGACGGGTTTGACGGCTTGTCGAGGTTGATGACGCCCGAACTGATGTACGACTTGATATCTCGCTTGAGAGGCGAGCAGCCGTTGGGGATGGGGGTAAAGTGACCGGTTCGAACGAGGACTTTGACGATGCGAGTCTGGTAAGCAGGGCAGGGGACAAGAGGTCGTAGAGCAACTGAAAGCGTTACTGACGTCGGTCATAGTTCTTGAGCAGAAGCGGCCATGAGCTGGTGTCGAGGGGAGGCGTCACGGCCTGGGGCTTGATGGCATAATCTTCCTCTTTCTTCTTCACGAGATCCATTGTGTTGGGGTGAGTAGAGGCTGATGAGGAGGGATGGGAATATAGACAAGGGGGGGGGGGGGGGGGGTAAAAGATGGCGATAGTGACGGATGTGGGAAAATGAAGAGCTCGAATTTTTTTTTCCCACCCCAATCAATGCCTCCAATAGGGCGTTTCTCCATCGCCGAGTGGGTGTGGCTTGCATGCTGCCTATCTGGGCATGGTTGTGGCGCAGTCGATCTGCTTTACCCGCTTTTCGGCACTTGGTCTCTTCCAAGTTCCAGGGTCCAGCGACACAGCCACACACGAGGTCCCTTTTCCATATGATGATATGAGACAACGATCGACGGCTCTCTAGGCCCCGTATACGGAATAGCAAGTGCCATACAACAAAACGTGCACTGATAGCGGTCAATGCCGCCAAAATGTAGGGGAGACTGGAGCAATGTTTGTTGTAACCTTGCTCTGCGCCCCCCCCTGCTACTGCGCTGCGTCACGAACCAAGTGTTGTCTGTCCAGTATGGACGGATGACAGGGGGGCGTCGATGGCCAGCTTGACATTCTTGTTTATCGTAAACCTCGGCAGGGCTCAGGTCCCGGATCGTGGCAACGTCGGCTCGTCGGCTCGTCGACCAAAAAACGACCTCTTCTCCGGCGCCTCGCACGCCACCCCTTCTCCTTCATCATCGAGCAGTTCCAGGTTCGCCGCGTCTCTCCCACGGAAGTAGGCCCTGCAAGATTCCAACGCGGCGGATAACTCGCGGAAGCGATCCTGGCAGCTGAGGCTTTCGTCATTCTCGAGGCACGACCAAATATAGTCCAAGTCGCCGACGCGGGACTCGTCCGTCTCCTTCTCACACATCCACCACACTATCACCGGCTGGACGGCTGTGAGCGCCGTAGACGCTTCTGAACCCTCTCCCGGTGTCTCCTCCAGCCCCCCGTCGGTGAAGTGATGGAGGCGAACGGGCAAGCATGCCGACAGAACCAGCTATCATGGTGCAGTCGTAGACATGGCCATTGTCATCAACCGTGACGGGCACCGAGGCGAATCCTCCGGGCACGTCATTTGTATTGATTCGAGGGTAGCATACGTCGTCAAGCACGGCATTCTGGCCAAAGTTGGAACGGGCTTTCCCAGACTGATCCCAGAAGCAAAAGGCAGACAGCCAACCAGTCAAGTAGTTCATGCCGCTACCTTGAAAGACTTCCGAGATGATGGTGTTCCAGAAGCAGTTGACGTCGGTGCTCGACGGCTGCTCAAACGAGAGAATCATGCGACGCAGAACCGGCCGCAACATGCTGGCGAACTGGTTGGCTTCATCGCCGAGCTGCTCCAGCTTATCGAGTCTCTCAAGTATGTCTTGCCAGTCTGCCACCTCCCCCAGCAGTGTCACGGAGGGAAACCCGCAGACCATGGTACACTTGTACGAGAAATACTTGTGCATGGCCCCCATGAATAGCACTGAGGCTGCCACGAGATCATCGTCCGTCGTCGTCGAGAATGACGGCATGATCCAAGTCCGTAGCTCAGGGTCGTTGACGTTTTTCGACATGAGAGTAGTCATATTCTGGGCAAAGGCACCGAAGTCGCAGTACACGATGCTGCCTGTATCCACCATCTCGAGCTCCTTGCGACCCTCGTGCGAGACGAACAAGGCACGAACCTGCTCAGCATTGGCCTTGATGTAGAAGCTCAGCTGCGTCAGAATAGCTAGCCACACATCGTCAGGCCGGATCACCAAGTGGTGATGTTTGCTGTATGCCCTATAGGCGGACCACACGAACCCGTTCTCCGAGGCGGAGATGTGATTCTCTCGGAGGCGGCGCCGGCTAACTAAAGGAGCTCTGTAGGATCTTTCGACTGTGCCGATACAGCTCGTCACTCGTGCCTTTGAGGAGCTCTTCAGATGCTGCGACCCTTTTGGAGCTGCCAGTTCTCGGCTGGATGGTCCACGATGTTGAGAGTCACGGGCATGATGACGACTCAAACGGCGTGGAAGCACTCTGTAGAAGGCTTTGATCATGCGGGGGTTCGTCGAGGGTACCGCGAGACGAGTCTGCTATATACATACATACATACCATCTACCACAGCCAGGCTCGGGGTTCATCGCGTGGTTTTTAGCAATGGCTTTGGGGGCTCATAAGGTGTCCTTGTGCGGCATTTCGGACTTGGGGCTGCCTAGCTAGACAGTATTAGGCAATCCTATCTGTCGATCTCTCTGTCGATGCCCAATGTGCCTTGTCCGAGGCTGTATATCCGTAGATGCCGTTGGGGCCGGTGTTATGAGTCGAGTCTGCGGCCCAAGGACCAGCCAGTATCGCCAACCAGCCTGCGTCCACGTCACAACAGCAATATCGACGATTGCTTCTGGTGAAAAACAGAAAGGGCCCGAGCTTCCACGATAGTCCAGGCTCTTTTCCCCGTCTCCTACGTGACCGACGACGTGAGATTCTTCAAATACCAGCCATCTATCTTTGAATTGATGAGTATTTATGTGCACGGGTCAGCCAAAAGCAATAAGGGAGAGCACCGCTCAGTCACGACGATACCCTTCCACGACGGCTTCTTGCTGCCTCATAAACACATGCATATCCGTACATATATGAGAAATGATTAGAATTATAAAGCCTTTACTGGCAGCAATCATGTCGTCTTTATAAAATTAGGGCTCAGGCCCGGAGCGGGGAGACGACGGAATAAAAGCAGATTCAAGACATATGTACACATACGCCGCACCGAGTCTTCAATCGTCGTTGCTCCTTGTTGGAGAATAGGAAGAGTGTGAGAGACGGGAGAATATGGTAGCAATCAAGGTGGCATTTCCCTGAATAAAAGACGTTTTTTTTTGGTTCCTCATCTTCGACTTCACACAACACATCACAAGGGGGGAAATAAAGTGAGAAAACAAGAAGAAATTTTACAGCCCTTCACTCCCTTCTTTTTCTTTTCGTCATCCCGTTCTCTTTGCGTCCGCCTCGTACTGTCGAGGTGGTTCATCGAGACTTCTCCCGAAACCGGGATGTCCGAGGACCGGCGCCTCGGCAGGTGGTGGTACTATTCGATGGTCGACGTGTTGCTGGTATTGCTGCTGATGCTGCTGCTGCTGCTGATGCTGATGCTGATGCTCCTGCTCCTGCTGCTGCATCTCAATGACCTCCTCCTTTTCCTTGCCCTTCCCCTCAGGCTGGTGAATGATGCCAAGCGCCGACAGCGAAAGGTGAGTATTACTCGGGCTAACGGGGCTGTTATAATGGCTGGAGCAGGGAGACATGTGCCTATCATCCCACGGCCGCAGAGGCTGCTGGCTACTAGGCGTATCGTCCCACGCTCTCCCGCCCGCCGACGCCGGCTCCTTCTCGCCCGTCTTGGAAGACGAAGGGCCGTAGCGAGCCTCGAGACGACAAAGGTAAGCTCTTTTCCTTCGTCTGCCGTTGACGACGACGGCGCATCCGGCGATGATGAGGACGAGGACTAGACTTCCGACTGCGATGCCTACTTTGCCTCCTAGCCCGAGTCGTCCCTGGTCGAACCAGGCCGGGTTCACAGTCGCGGTCGGGGAGGGAGCCGTGACGTTGACGTAGTCGTGTGAGAAGACTTGACCGGTCATCCCCAGATCGACGCCCGGCACCGGCTTCTGCTCGCATCCAGCCTCGAGGACGACGACGACTTTATTTTGATTGAATGAGAAGCGTCGATTCATGTATAAAGGAGAACAACAGACAGACAGACTCACAGTTGGCCAGGTACGGATTCTCCGCTGCCTGTAGACACTCGGCGCAAGCCCTGTAATCTACATCCCCTCCCCTGGACAAAGGCCAGCTCTCGCAATACTCGTATCCCTTGTACCGAGACGATAGGTTCCCGTAAAGGGTAGCGTCGCGAAAGGGCCCGCAAGCTTTGCTGGTGATGCAGGGCGTGCTTCCGAGTTGGGAGTTACCGGGGTAGCCGAATAGACAGTAGGAGAGGGCATATCGTAGGTTGTCTGGTTAGAGGTTAGGAAGGAAGAAGAAGACTCAGTTTCATGGACGTATTGATACACATATTAGGCCTGAGAGGGAAAAGAAGAGAAGAGAAGAGAAAAGGAAAGCAAAGGTTAAAAGGGGAGGGAAAAAAAAAATACGCACACAGCATAGACTTAACATCCGTCTCATCCCCCCTCCCAAACCCGCTCCGCATCTCACACTCGACGCATCCCTGAAAGAGCTGACCGACAGCGGAGGAGTTATAAGCGCCGGTATCGCAGACGACGTCATCCGCAGACGTCGACGCGAGCACGTTGCCGCAGCCCGTCGAGCAAGGGGAGCCCGGCGCGACGAGGACGGCTCGGGAGGCTGTGGTGGCAAGGAGCAGCAGTAGCAGCAGCTGCTGTGTAGTAGGGGTAGTGCCGCCGCGGCTGATGGAGAGCCGCCGTGGCTTCATTTCTTTTTTTCCTTGTTGTCGTTGTTCTCTTCTCTTTGAGTGAGAGATGGTGATGATCAGGGCGGCGGGGAGTTTACATGGAGAGAGAGGTTCGTGATGATTGACGCTCGAAAGAGGGGGAAGGGTAGGTATGTAGGCAAGTTGCGACAATGAAGGAGATACATTGTAATATAGTATGTATATTCTTTTACTGTCCATCGAATGCGTCTGTGTGACACTGGAAAAAAAAATCATGGGATTAAAAAGGGCCCCCAGTAGCCCAGACCACCCTGATCACCCAGCCAGCAGCCAAGCAAGCCAACCAACCGGCCGGCCTCCCCCACGCCCATGGCGCTTACACCCCCATCCCGTCACGTCGCATCGTTGGCTAATATCATATCATGCAGGTCCATCCAATGGCAGGATAAAGCATACGGATACTATGCACAGCATCAATGCCGTGACGATGCTCACCTCGATTCTCACATTCGCTCGCTCCCCCAATCAACCCAACAACAAACACATCATATCACCTCCCCCCTCTCCGGCGGCGCAAAAGCCATGGCCCTCGGCGTCGTCGGATTAAACCCGCCTCCGCCAGCACCTGACACATCTTCGACCGCCGCCTCCCTCCTCCCTCCTCCCCTCCTCATCTCAAGAGCCGGACTGCTCGGCGCATGCACCAGCATCGACTCACGAAACCTCGACTCCGCAGCCGGAGCGCTGACTCTTCCGCTGCGAGCCGGCGGCGGCGGCGACCGAGCCCGTCTTCCATGAACGGGGCAATCCGGACAGACGATTTCCTCGAACCTCTCAAACTCCTCACCTTGTCGACCACCGTCTCCCGTCGTCGAGCTTCGTCGAGGTAATCGACTGTAATGGAGGATCGTGTTTCGCGACGAATCCGCCGATGATGGCCGTTCCGTCACGTACACGGGTCCCCCATCTGAAAACGACGACTTCCTTCGCCGTCCGTCAACTTCCCATCCGCCCGAGAAGCTCTCGATGGCCTTCATTCTCGTCTGCGGCCAGCGGTAAAAGTCGGCGGGGTCGTCGCTTTCGCACAGTCCTTGCGGCGGTGCGCTGTGAGGCCCGCTTGACGGCTTGCCGAGGGTAGACGAAGCTCGCTGGCGTGATTCTCTGCTACCATGTGCCACCGCCGCCTCGCTCCGCGACGGTTGGCTTCTATGACTGGAGCACGAGCCGGGAGACGTCAGTCGAGGGCGGAGGGCCATTGGTGTCGGGCTGGGAGCTGACGGCGTTGGTATGTTGGTGCTCTCCGTATCGACCTCGAGTCGATCGGGGACTTGCAAGTTTGCAGCTCGTCTCTTTTCGCTTCGGTTTTCTGTCGAATGCCCCAGATGTGTGACGTGTGGCGACGCCTTTTCCGATGGAGGAATCGCCGACGATCGAGTATCTGCCTGCCGTGTGGAGCGAGGCGCCGACGTCGAATCATTGGACGGTCGTGGGGATAGCGCCGAATTCGTTGATGAACGACGGGGTTCCGCACCGTCTCGGGGAGAAACATTGGGTATTTCCGCCTCGCGCGCAGATGCCGGTTCGGGCCGGTACACCAACTTGGCGTGGGGAGGCTCGGTAGTGTCAACGACGAGCAGCTCCTTGTCACCGCGACCCAGCAAGCCGTACACGTTGACCTCGCCGTCGAGGATGCCGATGACGGCACTGGTGCCGGCGTAGGTGACTTCGTCCTCGATGCCCGTTCGATTGCAGAAGACGACGATGATCTCCTGCTGGTTCTCCGACCGGATCAGTGGCTCCAGCCGAGTTACCCAGTACATGAGCGTGTCCAGGTGTGGCTCGTTGGGCTGGCGGGTGAAGACGCTTCGGTCTTCTCTTGTGACCCATGCCATGGAGACGATGACTAGGTTCGATTCGGCGTCGAGGATGTGCATCGCGAACTCGAAGGCGTGCCAGGGCGCCTGAAACTTGTAGGGGCTGGATTTCAGAGCGTTAGTTGCAAGATGCGTTGTTGAAACACAAAAAAAAAAAAAAAAAAAAAAGGCAATCTCGAGCGTCCTCACTTGATATCCATGCCTGCAAAGCTAGGTCAGCGGATGGGACGAAACAAGATCGGGCATCATCTTACAGATACCGATAGAGGTGTTACCCAAGCCAGGTATGAAGCCATCGTAGAAGCCATCGTTGCCCTCGAGAGCCCATGTCTCATCGGTGTAGTAGAGGAAGGATTTGCGATAGTTGGCAACCGTCTCGCCATCGGCATTGACGACAATGGCCGAGTTGTAGTATTCGGGGCCGGTGGGCCACTTCGGAGAGACGTCTACCTTTTCGGGATACCCGGCTGCGACCATACAGCCGTAACGCAGGGCGGTGGTGCGAGCCCACAGCGAGGTGATTCCCGAGCCGGAATGTTCGAGAAAGGGGGAGATGTCGTTGAGCGACTTGAAGTTGTAGCCTTTTTCACGGTCAGCGGTTTTTTTTTTTTTTCTTGGGCGCTGTTGGTTCGTGTGTCGTCGAGCTTCCATCGGGCAGGAGAAACAAACCGGTAAAGGCCAGCTCCGGTAGCACCAAGAGGTCGAGCGTCAAGTCATCGGCGTTGGCGCGCGAAAGCACGGCATCAGCCCTGTTGAGGTTATTGTCGATGTCGCCGACCTGTGGCGCAAACTGCAGGCAGCCGATGCGCATGATTCTGGGTGGGATGGGAAGAGCGCGCGCACAAAGGCGGGGGAGGGGAGAAGGAGGGAGAGGTGAGGCCATCATTCAATCAGCTCGTTTCTTTTCTAGTCAAGTGTGCTGTGACTGTGAGCCTGTGGCACTCAGCCTGTGGGCCAGGAACAGAGAGCCCTTATTTGGAGATCGGCAGCCAGCTAAGGCTAGGCTTGGTAGTTGGGGTTACGAACTGAAGCTTTGTTGGGGACGGCCAGTCATCATGGGCTGTTAGCCGCCCGAAGACAGACGGCAACTTCTCACACGACCTTTTCAACAAGCCAGAAATAGACTTGCTTGCTGTCTTGTTTCAACCTCAAGGGAAACTTTTGACTGTCGTGTCAGGTCTTTCCGGGTGGAGAAACTCTAAATCTACGACGCCATCGTCGAATCATGCTGTGCAAAAGGTGGAATGTCCCTTCTGGGAGTCATCGAGGAGGAAGAGGTTGAGAAGAGCATCATGAACCCATCAGCGTACAAATTCCGCGGTGTGGAAAGGCCACTTTTCGTCAGGAATTCGACGAATTTGTATGAATGGCAAAATCTCTAAATCGACTCACGCGGGTCATCCGCTTGTTTTTGAGAACGACTACCGCCCAAGGTCCAGGTATATCTAGTGGACCTTTCTTAATTCGATTCATCAGTTCGCGCTGCGCCAGAAGTATGTATGTATGTATGAAGAGTACGGCGTCCAGCAGGAGGTGCTTAAATGTGCTCGGTACTGGGGGACCCCGGGCCGGTATATGATATATCAAAGAAAATTATCTCCTTGGCTTTGTCGAAGAACTCGGCCATATACCTGAACCAGAACCCGCCGACATCATAAAAACAAACCACTACCTCCCGTTGGCCATTTATTTCTTCAGGGCCTTGTAACGCGCCTGCTTGGCCTCTCGTCCCAAACGCATATGCTACGACTATTAGCAGGGGATCAACAAGCAAGGATATGTACATACATACACATACATACCTCGTCCCGGTCGGCGTCGGTCAGGGGCCAATGATTGGCCACGTACGTTGCCAACGCTATCGCCGAAGCGACGGCCGCCTCGGGCAGCTGAAAACATAGTGTTAGGAATATTCATTATAGTCGACTCAAAGGGAGGGAATCTCACCATAACACACTTCGTCCCGACTTTTGCGCAATCGTAGCAGGCCCTTGTGCTTCTCGAAGCTTGTTCCTAACAACCTTTGATAGGGTCATCAAGGGCGCCAAGGCGCCCGACACAAGCGGCACAAGGCACCGGACGGGGGTGATTGCCCTTCACGATGGTGCGACGCTTTGAAGGCGTCGGGGCCTCGCCAGTCGACGAGGAACCGGGCGGCGTCTCCTGTCGGCGAGGAGGCTTCACACGCGGCCGACCGGAGCTGTCGATGTTGTTGTTATTGTTGTTCTCATCGCCGACTAGGCCGGGGTCCTGTGTCGGGCTGATGTTCGACGACACGATGATGATGATGATGATGGTGATGATGATGTCGATGACGATGATGTTGATCTTGATGATAATGGTGACGTCGACGACGACGATGACGATGACGGTGACGGCGACGACGATGGCTAGTAATGGCAAAGAGGAAGGCCGCCTTAAGGACGCTAATCCCAGTGCCGCCGTCGCCTTGATGACTGCTGGGGGTTTGATCAAGGCCAAAGAGCAGCGCAAGTCACTCCGATGAGGAGATGGGAGAGACGGATGACATGGAGGAGATGGTGGTGGTGGAATTGGTGGTGACAAGTGACAACCAAGATCGACTGGTGTGCGTGGCAGCTGTAGGGTTAGGGTTAGGGTTAGGGTTAGGGTTAGTGTCGGTTCTCCTCTTGATACCATCAAGTGAGGTTCTTAGGATCAACCTGTGTTTTACCATCAGCCAAGGCTTTACCCCCTGTCCTGCACACCGCACCGTCCCAGCTCGCATGCTATCCGTACGCACAGCATGCCGTGCTACTGCTCCCCCACGGTCCACCCTTCGCCCAGGCACCTACCTAGTCGCACGACACGCTGTGCCTAACCGCCTAGCCGCCGAGTGCAACCCTCCGGTTCCGCATAACGGTTCCGTACAGAATCCTACAAATCTATCAGTATCACGACACCCCCTTCCCGCCGGCATATATATCAGGCTGATCAACTTCATTGGCTTGGCCCCGCGTTTACGGCTTGCTCACCCGCAGCAGCAGCGCCAAGGGGCATTGATTACCTCGTTTATACTTGACGAGCACTTTCTTGACTCCCCATCATCATCAACTCGGGCATTACCTGATTCATATCACGCCCGTACGACGATGCAACGTAAGAGAACAGGAAGCCGTGCCCTCACCCACCCATAAGAAGCCGCCTCCCACCTTCACCCCGTAAGAAAAAGCCCAACCGCATCGCCCACCATGCCCCCCCGAATACAGGTCCGAGATGTGGAAACTCCCCTCCCGCCAGGGACAATAGTCGGCATCGTCATAGGCGTGGTGCTGATCTTCGCCCTCGCAGCCCTGCTGTTCATAATCTACTACCGCCGCGAAGCATCAATGGACGAACTCGACGACTCCTCCGTGGCCACCACCACCGGCGAATGTCGCGAGAGAGGCGTCATGAGAGGGGATTCGCAGCTGTTCGGCTCGTCGGGCGACTACTACGACCTCGTCAATCGACATGTAGTGGTTCAAGCACCGCTCAACCCCGACAACGCCATGCCCACCCACCCTGCTTACATCCCGACCTCGAGCTGGCCCGTGATAAGACCACCTCCCGAACCGCCGTCCTCTGTGCCGGTGCGGTCCAACAGACCAGATTCGTATGCCGTACAGGCCTACCTCGCCGCTGCTCAGGAGTCCGCCCGGATGGCCCCTCCGCCCGCCGCCGTTCGTACAGGGACGGAGAGGCGGACAAGTCGTTCATTTGCTCTTCCGCTCGCCTCCCTACCAAGAATCGCTGTGCCGAGGAAGCAGACGAGGGCGGAGACAGAACCTCATGAGCGACTCCGCCACCACAGTCCACCAGTCACTGAATGGCGGTCGAGCTCCCGACAACGGAACCATCACGACGACGACAACTTCTTTGAAGTGCCTCTCAGGAGCGGCAAGAGCACTTTATACGGATATTAAACCATTACACACCACCGGTCTTCTTCTCGAGCCTGAGGGGGAAAAGAATACTAATAGTTTACATGAAACAACCTCGTCCCAACTTGCCTCTCAGGCGACAAAGGCCACGGGCTTCTTGTTATCCGCCACTTCTTGCGTCTCCATTGTGTCGACGGGCCTCTCTTGGCCGGCCTCGGTATTGGCAGCCTCCTCATCCGTCGGCTGCATGTCATCAGCCACCCCCTGGACGATGACGTTGTCGTCGTCGTCTGTCGGCATCTTGGTGTTGTCGGCGTCTGCCGGAGTCTGAGCGTTGTCGTCCTGTGCCGGAGTCTGAGTGTTGTCGTCCTGTGCCGGAGTCTGAGTGTTGTCGTCCTGTGGCGCAGTCTGATGATCGTCGGCCTCTGCCGGAACCTGAACACCGTCCGTCTGTGTCGGCGTCTGAGTGTTGTCGGCCAGCATCTTCATCACCTCCGTGTTGTTGGGCCCATTGTCGGCAAGGACCGTCGACTTGTTGATGTCATTCCAGCCAAACCAAGCGATGCGAGTCTTCTTGTCACTGTCAAAGAAAGAAAAGGGAAAAACCAAGTCAGCCGGAGAGATCAACGGCATTCCATGAGCAAAAAGGAACTTACTTCGAAAGAGACATGATGCCGGCATCCTCCTCCTTCTTGTAACCCCACGACACCGAGAACCCGCCCCCAACGCAGGGACTGTTGGCGAACGAAGCCTCGCTGGCAGGCGAGTCGACGTGCGCCAGGAGGTAGCACCATCGCGGGTCGTAGCCTTCACTCGAAATGAGGAAGCCCAGCCACACCTCGCGTTCGTTGGGGATGATGCGCGTCACCTGCTTGAGCGTCCACGAAGGAGCCTCGTCAACCGGCTCGGCGGCCCAACCCAGGAGAGGGAGGGAACCGGCGAGGAGGAGGGAGAGGCTGTGGATGGAAGAGAACTTCATGGTCGGTTCCAAAAAAAAAGGGGGGGGGGGGGGTAGGGAAGGATTGGAGGAAAAACTGGTGATGAGAGATACTTGTTGGATAAGACGTGTGTGAACTTGGGCAGTAATAGCAGATGGGGGGGGTTGAGAAGATGAAAGATGAAGATGGAAGAGAAGACGAAGAGAGGAGAGAAGAAGAAGAGGCGGAC
>LKCN02000018.1:539423-569532 GCA_001633055.2 Ophiocordyceps polyrhachis-furcata BCC 54312 | reverse complement strand
GGAAGGAAGATTGGAGGAAAAAACTGGTGATGAGAGATACTTGTTGGATAAGACGTGTGTGAACTTGGACAGTAATAGCAGATGGGGGGGGGTTGAGAAGATGAAAGATGAAGATGGAAGAGAAGACGAAGAGAGGAGAGGAGAAGAAGAAGAGGCGGACGAGGGGGGAGGGGAGTCTGGCTGTGGATAAAATACCCGTGCTGTGAGTGCACTTAGGGTAGGAAGCTTCGCTCTTCTCAGGGGCAGAGAGAAGTTGCCAGTCAGCTACTACACTGCGCGATGTCATCGCCCGGCGGGGAAAAGGAAAGAGGGAGGTTCAAGTCGTGTGTAGTGGCAAGTGGCGACGACGGGCACAGGTACAGTTGAAGCAAGGTCGTTCTGTCCATATGAGCCCAACCTATCTGTAGGAGAGCAGGCGTAGAGAAAGTGTGAAGGCTGCAGTGTAGGCCATCTCGGCGAGTAGCAAATGGACGGCACTAAACGAAAAGAACAGAAGCAAGAGGTAGTCATCAAACTCGTCGTGACGATGCAAAAATGGCTAGGCACAAAAACACAAGCAAGCACCTCATCCCAACCGATGTCCGGCCCCCCGAGTTCTCCAAGAGTCTGGGAGAGGCCCCCTCGACCCTCCGCCCGCCGCCGGCGAAGGCGCACCCCATCTTGCCTCCACCGACTGCACCGCCGTAGAATAAAAGGCAGGGGTGGGTATCAAGTTCCTGCCGCCACCATACTCTGGCCAGATGCGCGTCAAGAAGTCGAACAAGTGCGCGGCGAGCAGGCCCAAGAGCTGCAGTAGCATGTTGCTGACGCCGCTGGGGAAAAGGAGATTGAAGGCCAACATGGCAAAGGGCGTCATCGGAGCGGGGATGGTGATGAACATGAGGCTGGCTTTCATGCCACGCTGATCCTGAGTTACGGTGTAGCACATGGCTAGGATCAATGCGCGTAGAAAGGTGCCATAGCCAAGGCCGCTCAGGTAATTCATCATCTGAGGCCACGGTTAGCCTCCGCAATCTCTCGCAAGGAAAAATCACGCCTGTAGGACAAGATAATATGTAGGGAGCTGAAAAACCACTCGAATGAACAAAGGATCAAACGAGCCATCCATTGAGACATCCCACCATACCTGCACCACGGACCAGCCCGGATTGCGAATGATAGGCCAGCCCGCAGTACAGGGGTGATCTTCCTCTTTTCCAGGAACCGTGATAGCAGTGGAAAAGACACTATCCGGGCAGATTAAGAGGTACGAAGGCGCATTGCGCGACAGAAACACAAAAGACCAAAAGTAGCGGCTTACCATGATGGCGCCGCCGACAAAAGTCAAATACCACAGCAAATCCTGTTTGCGGGAAAAGCGTGGATTGCCGGCCTCGAGTTGGCTGAGATACGAGTAGACAAAGTACGTGTCGAACAAGATGCTCAACTCAGGCCCGGTGAGGAGAAAAGCGGTGATGAAGCGCCATATCTGTGGTGGAAATCGCCACAGAAACTGCGGGTGGAAGACGAACCAATACCCGGAGAGGAGGCTGGTATAGACACCGACAGAGCTGACGAGGACGACCGTCGCCATGGTCCTGCGGGGAGAAAGGTTTAGCAAGAGCAACGAGTGAGGGCGGATCGGACGGACGAGCTTTACCTCGACACCGGCGGCAGCTGCCGGTAGGCTTCCATCCACTGATCAGCCATCGTTCGACGCGAGGTGAAGATGCGTAGTGAAGTTCAAGAGCCAGAGACGCGAGCAAAGGCACCAAGATGCTGGGCGGCCACGGTCATGACTTGTTATGTATGTCGTGTCATGTCACGTTTGAGGCCATCATGTCATGAACGAAGGAAGAAGAAAATTTCGGTGGTTCCTTTGCTGATCTACTAGCCCTCGGGGCGCGGAGGAGCATTGATCCGCAGATATTTCCACTCAGCCTCACTTCCCCACCCACCAGCCTCACCGGGGCAAAAAGCGGATATCTCTCCATTTCCTACGTCTCCATTGTCTCCCTCCCGAGTCCGCGCTATTAGACGATGGCTTCGAAATGGACCAAAACTGTCTTTCGCTTATCCAAGATTCCATCCTCCATTACCGTCTATCATGAGCTCGCAGTGCTACTAGCTAGCGCCACAGACAGGTTTCCCGCTAGCTCCATCACCGTCTACTCCCTAGCCACAACTCTAGTCCCATGGGAGAATCCACCGACGAAAGTGGCGACCCTCATGTTCAAAGAAACGCCCCCCTTCTTAGCTAGCGCCACCCCAGACGAGGCGGAGTGGCAGCTTCCCATCACCTTCTTAGACGAGGCTCACGTCCTGGTACTGGATCATCATTTCTGGGGCATGACTCCTCTTAATGACGTGGCTGGTGAATCTCCCTCTGCCGAGTATGACGTCTCATACAAGCCCCCTTGACCTGCCATTAAGCTGATGTGTTTAAGCTGCATCGCCATTTCGGGCCTTGCAGGCCATGCATTCGGATCATGGGCTCCACGCGGCGAGGACAGAACCTTTATGTGGATCAGGGATCAGGTTCCAAAAGAAGTCCCCGGAGCCAGGGCCATTCTATACGGTTACAAAGCCAGTCTTCTGAATTCAGACTCATTCCAAGGAATTGAAGACCTTGCTATTGGTCTGATCGCACAGATGAAGGCCCATGGCCTTGACGAGAGCTCGCAACCGCTCATTTTCATAGCCCATAGTCTCGGCGGCATCGTTCTGAAAAGCGCCGTTCGCAAATTAGCCAATGCCGAAGATAACTTTTCAGAACGACGCCTGTTTTCGAGACTTAAAGGGGCCATCATGTTCGGGGTGCCAAACCTTGGTATGGAGCACAACCACCTACTCACGTTGATTCAGGACAAATACGTGAAAAATATTGTCCATGATCTTTCGATACTGTCCGGAAAGTCCGGTTATCTCTACGCACTTGAGAAATCGGTTTCCGGAATAGCAGAGATGAGGCAGCTGAGGTTTTTCTGGGCTTATGAGACGGACGTATCCCCCATCCTTGACGTGAGCCTCCCTCACGATGACCCCATACGGGTGAGAAAAGAACTGAAATGTATGTATACAGAGCCAAACGAAGAAAATGACCGGCCCACCTGTCGTTCTCGTGGATCCTGGTTCCGCCACTGCGTACAGAGTCACAGATGACAAGAAACAGAAGACAGTGACTCCTGTCACAGGTGATCACTCAACAATAGTGAAATTCACTCGGTCTGATCACCGTGTGAGGCCCATTATTCACGAATTGCGCAACTACTGTGGTCTGCCAAGGGAACTCGAAAGCAATCACAGTAGCTTCCCATTACCAGTGAGGCGGCCGATCACCTCTAGGGGCAGAGACGAGAGTCCTCCGGCGAATGTCCGCAAATCGGAATATGATCAATTCCAAGGTATGGTCTCCCAACGGCTTCATCATGCCTGACACCGGTTTCTAACAATTACATTGCGGTGATAGAGCTCATCGCTTCTCTATTCAGTCCTGAGCTACACCTTCGCCAACAGGCTATCGCAGACAGATTCAAATTCACCTGTGAATGGATCCTTGAAAACGAGCATTTCGTCTCCTGGCTTCGGCGGGATGAAGGAGTTTTCTGGATTAACGGCAAACCAGGGTCGGGAAAGTCTACGCTCATGAAGTTCCTGCTCCAACACCCAGGTGTTCATGACTATGGACATGACTTCTCGTCCCAGGTAACGAGAATTACTGCCAACTTTTTCTTCAATTTTCGAGGAACGTCGCTACAAAAATCTCTTCACGGCCTGCTGCAAACCG
This sequence comes from Ophiocordyceps polyrhachis-furcata BCC 54312, assembly GCA_001633055.2. NCBI lineage: Eukaryota > Fungi > Ascomycota > Sordariomycetes > Hypocreales > Ophiocordycipitaceae > Ophiocordyceps > Ophiocordyceps polyrhachis-furcata. The sequence goes on along the minus strand of LKCN02000018.1, from coordinate 565,766 downwards.
TCCTGCACCGAGTGCTTGGAGCTCTGCAGTCATCAGACAACGCGAAGCCCATAATTGACCACCTACTTGCGACGTTGCCGAAATCGACGCCAGGACGGACTTGGTGGACACGGGAGCGAATGGAACAGGCGCTGAGGACCGTATTGAATCAGAAGTTGGCACCCGTGTCCATAACTTTGTTCATCGACGCGCTCGATGAATTCGACGGTACTCCGGAGCATATCCTTCATTTCTTAAACTATCTTACGAGGCGACCACCGGCATCTCTCACAAGAACCAAGCTCTGTTTTTCTAGCAGGCCATGGGATATCTTCACGGAGGCTTTCGGTAAACGGCCCAACCTTGCCGTCCAAGATTTCACGGAAAATGATATACGTTATTACTGCACTAGTACCCTTGCCTCAGCCCTAAGCAACAAGTCCTTCATCAAACCTCTGGCCGATGAAATAGCCCGCCGTGCCTCAGGGGTCTTTCTGTGGGTTACCCTCGTCACCAAAGAGTTAGCAAATGAGTCAAGCAACGCTACGTCCCTCGAACCACTGCTCGAACTTGTCGACGGTCTCCCTACTGAGCTCGAAAATTTTTACAATCTTATTATTCAGCGAATCCCAGGAAACGAGCGATTGCGGACGTATGCCTTGCTGGAGGCACTCATTCGTGCCCACAACTCGGAAGAATTCGGAATAAAACATCTCTACAAAACTACTCTCATTTCACACTGCCAGACATACGGGGAGTGTCGAGAAGCCCTTCTAAGGGCCCGATTTAGTGACACAGATGAGGTTTTAGTCCAAGCCAGGAAAAAGATGCTGTACTGGAGCGGAGGCCTCGTGTCGGTTGGAGCTGACGCAAAGGTCCAGCTCATCCATCAGACGGCATACGAGTTTGTCGTCAAGCTGGATTTTCGGGATCGTCTTCTTGCAGAAGTGTCCCGTACAGTTTCTGAGAACGGCCACGCTTTCCATTTTAAGACGATACTCCTTGCTGAGGGCGACAAGGGCTACGGACCCCCATTATCCATCACACGGTTGATAGAGCTGCCGCTTGTCGACTACAGTCACGGATACATGGCCGAACAGACGACGGGACAAAGGTGGTGGACGTTTTTAAACAGCCTTCCCAGGAAACAGTTCGATCATCTCAACCAGCGATTGGAAATTCGCTTTGAGAGGTATCAAAAAGGATTTTCCAAAGATGCTTTCAAGATTTTTAGTCCTATTGGCCTTGCCGTGAGCTTCGGGCTTCGTCTTTATCTCGAGGACCTTGTGGACCAAGCGCCCGAGCCGTTCGCATCCGCAGAATGCCCCGACTTCCTCTTACACTTGATTGCTGTCCAATTCGTTTGTCGATTTTCGACACCCGATATACTGTTAAAGATGACCAAGTTCATTCTGTCGCAAGGATACGATGTATCAAGAGAATCCTCACTACTAAAGTGTGTTCAGCGATACTGGCAAAGAGTTGAGATTGACCCAGAACTCCATCGTGACACACAAAAATGCACACATGTTCCGTTTATTGACGAGTTCCTCTTACTTCTTCTTCAATATGGGCAACCGACTCAGGAAGCTCAACGGTTTGGGAGGAAAAAATGGCAAGCCATCCATGGAGCGCTCCCTCTTTCGGCGACTTGGATCTTGGATCACGGCGGGGACGTGAACGCTCTAGATATCCACGGGCGAACACCACTGGATCTTGCCATTAAGCGCGCAGCACGTTGGGATAGATTTGTCCAGGTCAGCGTGATTGAGATTTTCCTTGACCGGGGTGGCAAAGCCAGGCAAACAAAACCTAAGGATTGGCATCAATTCCGCCAGAAGCTGCTAGATGATGACTACGACATATCCAAGTTTCCAGCTGATCTTCAGATGCTATCGCTTCGATGGAGAATGATGGATAGGATTGAACTTTTCTGCGGCTTTTTGGGTAGGCACTCGGGATAGGGCGGAAACGTCGCAACGGAATCTCACGACAGCTTTCTACACTTCTCAAGGCTCGTATGACAAAATTACAGTCGGCTTTGGGACCGTGACAGTTTGTGAGTGTGCAAGGCCGAGTGGTACGGTGGAAAGGGGGGAACAATATTGGGCGTTTTGCTGGGAATAGGAGCTTGGTGCAACTGTATATTAGCCTCATCCGCTGCCTGTATAAACAAACAAGGCCTATCTTTATGGCCGGGCGGTAAAGATGGCTCCAAAGCACGAAGTCCACAACGACGAAATCACAGTAATCGAGTGTTGTAAATACGTAACTGGTTCTCTCCTGCTGTCAAGGAGGACAACGTCAATTAGAGGCAGTGTTCCTCTTGGAGTCCTACCCACCAGAAGGCAATAAGCTACGGGGCGGGCCGCCGCCTTAGTGAGCGGCTCGACAGGCGGCGGCTAGACAGGGGCGGCTCGACAGGCGGCTCGACAAGCGGCTCGACAGTGAAAGGGTGACAGTCAGGGGAACAGTGTAGATAACCCCCCAGGGGCACCTCAGAGCACTGTGGGATGAGACGAAGGAATCACGTGCATATGCAGCCTGGCAGCTGCAGCATCGACGATGAGGAAAAAAATCTCTCTCTTGATCTGACAGGCAGCTACTTAACCGCCATTCTTCTGACCTATTCCTACCTACCGAGAGAGAGAGAGAGAGAGAGAGAGACACACACAAAGAGACCGGTCAAGACGCTCGGCCATGTCGCGCCCAAGCCTCCTCTGGTCCAAGCTCATCATCCCCCGGCCATCATCGTCAAGGCCTTTCTTCCGATTTTTGACTTCTCCTTACTGCACTTACACGCGCACCTTTCTCATCACCCCTGCTACTCCACCTATGGCTTCCAAGTCTCCTTCTTCTTCGTCTTCTCCCAAGCCCTACAAGCGCGAATATGGCTGGGTAGATGGTGCGGAAGTGTTGGAAAGGTACTCCGAAGGCGGCTACCATCCCGTCGAGATCGGCAACGTACTCCACGACAGGTATCATATCATCGACAAGCTGGGCTACGGGGGATGGTCTACCGTCTGGCTGGCGCGTGATTCTGTCAAGGAGAGATACGTTGCTCTCAAGGTCGGAAGGGCGGACTCGTTAGGCAACGAGACGGAAACTCTGCGGGCGCTCGAGACGGCAGGCGGATGCGACGCAATCCCGCGCCTGCTCGATCAATTTCACGTCGATGGTCCCAATGGCTCTCACCCTTGCTCTGTTACGGAACCTGCTCTCTGCTCGTTGTACGATTGTTCCTTTTCCCGCCTGTTCCCACGGGACGTCGCTCGCGCCTTGTCATACGAACTCGCGCTCGCAGTCTCTTATTTGCATTCGCACGGCTATGCTCACGGAGGTGAGCCAAAGTGATCCGCCTACCTTTTGTCTCGTCTAATCTGACAGTTGTCGCCGTAGACATCTACCTACCGAATGTGCTTCTCAAAGCTCCATCGACCTTGAATCAACTGTCTGTAGAGCAATTCCGCGAAAAGTTTGGCAAACCGGATATATACCCTGTGAAGAGATTGGATGGCAATCCCCTCCCCCCCGGTGTCCCAAGGACTGCAGTCGTTCCATGCTACCTGCAGAAAAAGCATGTCAAGAATTTCACACTTTCAGACGCACGCATTCTACTCAGCGACTTTGGAGAGGCCTTTGCTCCGGCGGCCCAGTCGCGACGGGGAGCGGACTGCCACTCTCCAACAGACTATCGCCCGCCCGACGCCTTTCTTCAACCAGACATTCCTCTCTCCTTCTCTTCTGACATATGGTGCCTCGCCTTGGCCATTTGGGACATTCTCGGTATGCAACCTCTGTTTGGTAGCTTTTTTGGCTGTCCGGAAAGCCTCGTGTCACAAGTTGTCGACGTCTTCGGGCCCCTGCCGAGCGGCTGGTGGGAGAAGTGGGAAGGGAGGACCAAGTACTTCAACGACGACGGTACTCCCAAGGCTGGAAGACACATTTGGTCCAAGTTGGATGAGGCATTTGAGGAACGTGTGCAAAAGCAACGACGAGAACTCAACATGGGCGAGTACGGTCGAGAGGAAACTGCGGCATTCTTGGACTTGATGGTTCGGATGCTGAAGCCCAATCCCCAAGAGCGCATCACGATGGACGAGGTACTACAGTCCGAATGGATGGTGAAGTGGGCTCGGCCTGAGTATGAACGAAGCTTGGCGGCGAGGCAGGGAACATGAATGTATTTGTTGCACGGCCTATGGCACGGATACGTGGATAGTCTCTCTACTCTTGAATTTCAGCAAGCTCCCGGGTTGACGTCGAGGACGAGTGGATGTCGAAATCGAGAACGAGCACGGCACAAGAGGACAACACATTGTGACGGGCAGCCTGGCACCTACGCAATCTATCCTGCATCTCTACGGCATCTCTCCACCCAAGTCATTTTTTTTATCGCCTACGGCTGAAACATCCTTGCCTTGCATCTGCGAATCAGCGGCAGGATCTAAGCGCGGAATATGCAACGACGCGCCCGGAGATTTCCTCTTCTGGGCCGGGCCGGGCCGTGGAAACGCTGGACTGAAGACTTGTACAGCACATGTGATGGTGCTTGGGGGCCTTTCCAGTGCATTTATATGCCACGGAGCCGGATTTCGACTCTTGAAGATTCCCTATCTCTTCCTTTCAGATGTGCTTTCGACTTCGCACCTAGCCTACCTCTCTTACTCTCCTGATTCTCTGTCTGGTCATCCTTACCCTTCAAAGTTCTGATCATGTCCGCTCAAGGTGGCGTAAACTTTGTACGATACTTCTTCTACCGAGGCAACTCTTCGAACCCTGAAATGAGTGAGAAGCTCGTCGCATTGGCTTACGCGACTGCTCGGGAGCTTCTGGTAGCACCAAGCAAAATTCTCATCCGGTTCGTCATTTGCGTCTCTGTGCCGCCAAAGCTCAGTCACTGCTGGAATAATTGCTGACGCTGAACATGCGTCGTCATCTCGCTTACAGCTCTGCCCTTCACCGAACAAGTAGCATCGGCGGCGGCCAACACGTGATAGACCCCAAAGGCTGGCATGTAACCATGGCTTTCAAAGACAAGAACCAAGAGCTTATCGGCACTCATACGACATCGCACGGGTACACAGGCGGCAGAGACGACTACATCCTTAAGGAGGCTGTCTTTGGCAAGGAGAAGCCCGATGACACGCCTCGTGGTCCCCCCAGCTCTAAGAATGTAGTTTGGCCAGAAGACGTTATGGAGTACACGGACAGCCCCATCGCTTACTCCCATCTACCCGATCCGAAGGCAAAATCTTGAAGGACAGACCTGAGGGAGAAGAAACTCGTTGGAACTCTCTCTTTTCTATCGGGCCAAAACTGTTTTCCTTTCGGCCGATACTCCCAAGATCCCAAGGGCTGGCACTAGACTTTTGCGTGCAAGAGTCGACTTCAAGAACAGCGCGGAACGCACTACACGGCATGCGGGTACACCGGCGGCCGAAAGACGACTACAAGCTCAAGTCATGGTGAGGCCGAGACGACTACAAGCTCAAGTTATGGTGAGAAGCCAGACGGCACACGTCGTGGCTTGACGGGCAAGGCTGTGTGGCCCAAAAAAAACAACAAGAATATCGAGGAGTACGAGAGAGGGGGGGCCGATGACGTTCTGTCATCTGCCAGATGCTGCAACGGACTGGCTGTCTTTTGTTTGGAACTCTCTCTTTTGTATGGTGTCAAAACTATTCTCCCTTTTCCTCTTGAGCACCCTGGTCAGGCTGTTCCCCGTGCGAAAGCTGATACAAAAGCTGCTTGTCCTTGGTGATGGCGACCAAGGCGAGGGCATCGACGAGGACGGCGACCAAGTTCTTGTGCTTGGCGTGGTCGGTGAGTTTCTGGACGATGGGATATACCTTTTGCTGGAGATTTATCTTGATGGGTGACAGCGGGAGGGCTTCGATCTTGGCCTGGAGCTCTTGCGTTTTGGACGTGAGGTCGGAGTAGGTTTCGTCGAGGTTGAGGAGGGGAAGGCTGTTGTGGACGGGGGTTGCGGCGGTGAGGCCGATGAGGGCGAGTGGGATGAGGGATGTGATTTGCATGGTGTTTTGGGGGTTGTCGAGGTTGAATGAAGGGTGATGGGAAAGGATGGGAGACGAAGCTTTGAAGCAGGAATGATTCTGTGATATAGTTGGGGGGGGGAAGAGACAATGTTTTATATGTATATATCACATATATGTGTGTGTGTGTGTGTGTGTGTATGTATGTATACGTGGTTTTGTTGCCTTTGTTTGCTCTTGTCTAACTGATGGAAACTTGAGCAGAGACAAGACTATTCCAGTCCACGTTTTTACATCCTTAAAGGAGGTTAGCCGTTGCGTCTAGAGTCACTTTCTTGCGCTACTAGGTAGGGTATCACTATCAGCCCCCCGTATGTGCGGCCGAAGGTGGTGTCTCAGACCCAGACGCCACCACGTTGGGGGATGATGACGTGCGAGTAGAAGAAAAGAAAGCAAGTGGCGGTGGTATATTGATAGTAGTAGATGCATGCCATTGTAAAAAAAAAAGGGGGGGGGCTGAAGACGTTACCAATTGTAAGACGGTAGATAGGGTTAGGGTTAGGAATAGGGTTAGGGTCAGTCCCGCCATGTATGGATGGATTGTAATACCGCTTTCTATCTGCTGATCCTTCGCCGGCTTCAGCTGAAGAGAAAATCTCCCTCTCTCTCTCCGCTGTCTCAGCCATACATACGTCCACACGATACTAGTTAGGTAAGCCAATCATCATCGTCATCAGCATCAGCTTTTGGAACAAGGCGGTGTCCGATGTCGGCAGCTTGTGAGACAACCGGCACAAAAGCAAAAATGCTTCGTGTTATAAGGAAGCAGAAACCGCTTCGACGATGGCCATCCGTCCTCCCAAGACGCTACACACGATGCCTCGTAACAACAGCAATGACGACACGGCCACCACCGCTCTCCTCCTCCCCCCCAAACACGACGACGACGACGATGACGACGAAAGAACCGTCATCGCCAAGCAAGTCTCCTTCACGAAGCTGGCCCTTATTATGACGACCGCCTGGTCGGGCGTCTTCCTCTCCGCCCTGGACTCTACCATCATCGCCACGCTCTCGGCCCCGATCGCGAGCGAGTTCCGCTCTCTCAGCCTGTTCTCCTGGCTCGCCACCGGCTACTTCATCGCCACGGCCGCGTGCCAGCCTCTGTCGGGACGTCTGACCGACATCTTCGGGCGCGGGCCCGGGCTTGTCTTCTGCAATGTTGTCTTTGCTGGCGGGAACCTCGTCTGCGGTCTTGCTTCGAACCAATACGTCATGATCGTCGGGAGGGTCGTTGCTGGTGTCGGCGGCGGCGGGCTTCTTAGTATTGCCACCTTCGTGGCGTCTGATCTTGTTCCTTTGCGGCAGCGTGGCCTCGTCGGTGGCATCGGCAACCTTTGGTTCGGGACCGGATGTATGCTCGGCGGCGTGCTGGGAGGCTTGCTCAACGACTATACGAGCTTGGGGTGGCGACTCGCCTTCTTGATTCAGGTTCCGCCCTCGATACTGTCTGCCATGGCCGTGCCTCTCCTGGTCCAGGTGCCGCCGAAGCAGTCTGATCGATCGCATCTCGCCAGGATCGACTTCCTAGGCGTCTTCCTCACCTCGTCTTTCCTACTGCTCCTCGTCTTCGGCCTCAACGCGGGCGGCAATCTGACCCCCTGGGCTCATCCGCTGCCCATCAGCTGTCTGCTCCTCTCCCTCGTCCTCTTCATCACCTTCCTATGGTGGGAGAGCAGAGCCAGACAGCCGATGCTGCCGGTGAAGCTGCTCCTCCACCGAACCGTCTTCTTCGCCTCCATCACCAGCCTCCTCGTCGCCATGCTCGCCAACACGGCCATCTTCTACGTCCCTCTCTACCTGCAGATGATCATGGGCGAGACGGCGACGAGCGCGGGGCTGAGAACCCTCTCGTCTCCCGTCGGCATGGTCTGCGGCGCCCTCTGCGGCGGATACCTGATGAGACGGACCGGCAAGTTCGTCGGTCTCGCCATCGCCAGCGTCGTCATGCTGGTCGTCGGCGCCTTTCTTCTGTGTCTGCAGAGTCGGCATACGCCGGCTGCCTTGACCACGGCTGCCTTCTTCTTTATAGGGGGAGGGTACAGCGCTGTGCTTTCCACCACGCAGATAGCCTGCATTGCTGCCGTCGACCATTCGCAGCAGGCCGTCGTCACGTCCATTACGTGTAAGTGACATCATTTCCTGATTCAAGTGAGAGAGGGAGAGAGACAAAAGCTAACATGGCCCTCGCATCAGTCCTCGCCCGCAGTCTCGGCAGCACCGCCGGCATAACCATCGTCTCAGCCCTCTACCAGAACACACTCGACACCCAGCTCTGGTCCCGTTTCAGACACGAACCGGACGCGGCCGCCATCATCAGCAGACTGCGCGACGACATCACCCAGCTGCGCAACGTGCCCCCGGCGTGGCGCTCAGGCGTCGTGGCCTCCTTCTCCGCCGCCTTCCGCTGCGTCTGGCTGACTGTTTTCGCCTGGGCTTTGCTTGCTCTTGTCTTTGTGTCTTTGATCAAGCAGCATAAGCTTCACTCTTCTTTGGATAGGCGATGATGACGTTCATGGATGCATACATATGTACATACATACATATAGGGTTAGGGTTAGCGCTTTACATGGCTAATATTGAACCTAGATTTAGCAACTTAGTACCAGTTTATCTTGATATTGAATCTCTCGAGAGGGCACGGAAAAGGATGAGTCTTAGCATTGAAGCTCGAGCTGTGAACTGAAAAAGCATGACTCTATGGTGAAGCAGCTTAAAACCTCTCCGTATAGGAAAACCTTCATCTAATCAGCCTCATCTCAACCCGACGCACGACGCCCTATTCAATTCTTGCTCGATCCCTTGAGATTCTCCTTCATCGCATCCGTCAACACGTTATCCTTGTCCATATCAATAGACCACATCATCCCCCCCGCAAGCCCCTCCTCATTCACAACCCGCGCCTTCTCCTTGATGCTCTCGGGGTCATCATACGTGATAAACACCTTCGTCTCCTTGTTAAACAGCCAAGGCGTCTTGGTGATGTTGTCAAACTGCCTGACCCAAGGCTCGTTGGCGGTGAGAGGATCCTTCAGGACGCCGTCGTGCAGGAGGTGCTTCCATCTCCAAGCGCCCGAAAAGCGCTTCGTACCGGTGCAGGCGTCCTCCTCGACTTCGTCCTCCTCGTCGCCCTTCGGGAACTCCGTCTTGGACTGCTTCTGGTATTGGCTTGTCGGAACCTCGTCGCCTTCAATGTCCAGCTTAGACGAACGGCCGTAAAACGCAAAGCCGGCCACGAGCTGGTCCCTCGGCCACTTGGCATCCGTCCAAGCCTTGATGGCCGTCCTGAAGGATCGCGTGCCCTTGCCCTCTTCGAAATCAAGAGGGGAATTCGGACCAGAATGCTCGGCCGAGGAAGTCGTGTAGTCATATTGCATCAAGAATGCAAAGTCGGTCAAGTTGGCGAACTCGGACATGTCCGATGTCGGTCCATCGGGGCCATCGAACGGCTGGACCCAAACTGCCATGGTCACGAGCTTCGAACTGTCGGGAAACTTCTCCGTCAACGTCTTCCGCAGCAGCCTGAGGAACTCTAGATAGTTCTTCGTGTCATTATCCTTATCAAACACATTACAATTGCCGTCTCTTCCCGGGTATTCCCAATCAAGGTCGATGCCGTCCAGGTTCTTCGACTTGATGAGGTCCACTATCCGGTCAATGAACTTCTCCCTGTTTTCCTCATTCTTGATGAGAGTAGAAAAGTTGCCGGAGCCAGTCCAGCCACCGAGTGAGACAGAGACTTTGGGCCCTTGGTCCTGAACCGTCTTGACGAAATCCTGAAGCTTGTCCTCTGCCTCTATCTTTATAGTCGCGTCCGGCTTTGGGATGCCAAACGCCACGAGGACATTCGTGCACCTGCTGTAGTCGATGCTCGTGTCAATCTTATCCGAGTATTGGGCATAACACCAAAGAACGGGCTCGGAGGCAACGCCGCTGAGCATGGCCAGCCCCAGGCCAGCCAGAGTGCCGAAACTGTTAAAGCGCATATTAACAGTATAATTTTTGGAAGACAAGGTAGGTGGCAGAGAGAGAGAGAGTTAGCTGTAGCAAGACCGGCGAGCACAGAATAGAAATTTGCTGGTAAAAAAAAAAAGTAGCTTATACTAACAAGCTGCTGCTTGTCCAGAGTTAAAAAGTCAGAGGTTAGGGCAAAGGTGCATCACGCACAACCAATTGGAATAGTTATGCAATCTTCTCCGGCTTCTCTGAATCGTGTGCAAAGCCAGGGTTGAGATAAGAAGACGGGTTAAGTCAAGATGCTTCGACGGTTGTTTTAAAGTAGGTAGAAACAGACCCTGCCGCCGGGATCGACAGGGAAGCTTTTGTCCTAAAACCCCCCCTCAACCGGCATATAAGCCGAATCGTGAATTCCGGAAGCACAGCCGACATGAGATGAAAATTTTCGACTATGGGTGGATGAGAGAAAAAAGGGGGCCATGTTGAAGAAGAAGATACATCCGAAGTATCGAATTCGATAAGAAGGACTGAAACATGGCCACTTATTGATCCTCCAACAGAGATACTTCACGGAATTCATCCGCCAATACGTCCACTTCTTTCTGATGCCATGCTCAGCTTGGTCCCAAACTGAGAGCTGCAAGATTCTTACCTGCGTGATGCCTCTAGGCAGCCTCAATACCCAGCAATCATCGCGAAGCCTGATCACCTGGGATATTTGCGGGAACATTTTCTTCAGGAGCCGTTGCATTACCTTGCGCTTAATGTAGGCCTTGGACATGTGACATTCGACCCACGGCGCTTGAACCAGTACAGCCATTTCCTCCCCAGGGCCATGCTGCTCATCCTGACATTTCTTGTCTATATCCAACAGCCGATCGCTCAAAGCCCTGCAGGACAGCCGTGTTCGTGGGTTCAGTGTCAGCATATTGTCCTTGATGATCCGCATCACGTTGAGAGTGAACTGCGTCTGTTTCTCAAGGCTTTCAAACTCTTCTATCCTCCGAATGACTGTGGCTTTCAGCACGGGACGCGCTTCACCTGTCACCTTGAAGAAAGAGTTGATTTGTAAGTCCGTTCCGTGCTCATCCAGTCGCTGACGGGAAAACTCCTCGACGCCTTTTGATCCACGCAAAAGCCACGTAACGAAGTTCATGTAAACACAACCGAGAGACCAGATGTCCGACTTCTGAGTGACGTTCGTGTGCACATCGCCGGGTTCTTCGGGCGGTTGGCACTCTGGCGGCTGATACGTCGGATCACAATGCATATCGTAAAAGTGTTCCTCCTGGTCGCCACGACCGAGGAACTGTGCCAGTCCAAAGTCCGAAAGCTTTAGTATGCCGTAAGAGCGTGGAGAGTCTGATTTTGTGAACCTCAGAATGTTGTGAGGCGTGATGTCTCCATGAAAGCCTCTCAGTTCGTCGTGAAATGCGGCAAGACCTTGACTGAGTCCCAGCATCTGGGAACTGGCCCACCTAAACAAGCCTTTGGTGGACTCGGGCTCGGCGTTTCGTCTCCAATACTGCAACAAATTATCTTGAGCCCAGTCAAAGACCAGGTAAAAGTTGTCTCTATAAAAGAAAGAGTCTAGCAGTTCCACCATGTGCTCTTGTGGGCGGGTGAGGTATCGCAGCTCTTTCAAATTAGCAATCTCACAGACGGCATCGCGTTTCGATAAACCTTTCAGCTGTTTCAAGGCACACAGGGGAACGTCCTAGGAGAACCTAGCAGCATTGGTCATTTTGTTGCAACAACGTGTTGACGTTATACGAACCCTTCTTCGGGACGCAGCTATGTGGCCCGGGTGAATTTTGACCTTCCATACCGGACTAGACTCGAGGACAATAGTCTGCGTTGATGTCTGATCCGTCAGGTTGTCATTAAACTTCGGAATGACCACGGCTTCGAGACAGGGAACTATGGCTGAACGATGTAAGGAAGCCGTGTCGTTGTCGTGGTTGCGAATGAGCTGTGGTGCAAGAAGTAGCCATTGTAGTTGGACGAACTGGTCGCGTGTTTCGTCGTCTGTGAGACTGGGACGCAATTGGTTGCCATTGGCTGGCAATGGCAGGCAACCATCGTTTATTGAAGACTCAATAAACGACTCCAGGGCGCTGACTTTGCGTAGCAGTACAAGCAACGCGAATATCTTGCGTAGTCCAGGCTCTTGACAGACCAGTTTCGAGTATGCCTCAAATTTGGTGCTATGGAACTCTGGGAATGTTTCAAACAAGACCTGTTGCGTGCTGACCTCGTCAACTACATTGCGTAGAGATTCATCTGGGATGAAGTATCCGGAACTGAAGGCCGACCAAAGTCGTTTGGAAAGCAATTTGATGGACAGCTCGGCTGTGGCATCTTGACCGTGCGATTGATGAAGCTGAACAAGAAGGTCTGCCGGAGAAGGAAGAACAGTCCTCCTGTAAGAAATAGAGAGCTGGTGGAGTGTTGTGATTGCGGATTCTATCTCAAGAGTTGCGTCCAAAGATGAGGCTCCATCACTCGGGGTCTTTTGGCCATCAAGATGGCTGTCTACTGCAGGTCATGAAAGGCGTAGCATAAGTCAGCCAAATGTTCTGCGAGGCAGAATTGTTGGGATGGCGAGAAGCTCACCGGTACGCAGTTGGATGGAAAGATACTCGAGAGCTGCAAGGAGGGCTCCCAGCATGGCGGGAGCGTTGCCGAGGCGACCCGCCGCGTGGTTGTTAACGGAGAAGCCGGCGACGAAGCTCCATCCCTTGAATCTGGCTGCTTGCTTATCGAGGGATGTGCGAAGTCGATGCGGCACATCTCGATGGCACAGTATGTGGGCGAATGCGCCAGTCACGTAGCTGATCAGTTCCGGGAGCTTCTCGAGATGAATATCGTTGACATGGCCGACTGATTTCTCTTCAACATCTGGCATCGTCTGTACATAGGCATGGAGCAATCTCTAGATGGTCGATGAAGTCGAGAGGGCGACCAACGCGGCAACAACAAGAAGACGAGCAACGCTATGAAGCTGAAAGGAGGAAACCCTTGGGTGCACGTGACAGGCCTTTACGACAACCCATCCATACCTTCATATTCGCCCCCAACGGGAGGAGTCAGACCGCCTCCTTCCCTGACAACTCCCAGCCGTGTCTGTATCGGTGAGAAAGTAAATCCGTACCAGGAAGCCTTAGTCACGATGGCTCCCTGATGAATCGTCGTCGTCAGCTGCTGCATCTCGCGCACTCACACGTCCTGGAGCAGATCCTAGCCATTGGTCCTGCTACAGCCGTATCTACTGCAAGAAACATGTCGCCTGAGGGAGCAGAGTACATCAATCTACTCAGAGGCGTTCTTCCGGCCTTTGTTCTCGTCGCCATCACGTCTTGCTGGGCTCCAGAGACGAAACTGCGACAGAGAACGTTCTGGGCACAAATCATCCCGCTATGGCAGGTTCTTCACAGCCGTCTCGACATTCATTGCATGCCTGATGGCATGGAGACTGCTGAGGTCGGCCTGTTTGTTCGGGCACTTGACCTCCTTGAAGGTCTTGTCGATGCTTCTTCCGTTAACTCGTATCCATCAAACGTGAGACTCGCTTGCTTGCTCTCTGCCTATATTCAAAGTTAACCTGTTGTCTGTTCGCAGCCACCAGCAGAACACTTCCTTCGTCGTGTCGCATGAGGCAAACGCCAGTAGCCGCCTCCATCGACTTCATTGCAAGTTACAACCGGCATAGTTCGAAATGGATAAGAGGCACCTTTTCCATGGATAGCGATCAGTAGGTTACGAAACTTACCTGTCATAACAAGAGCTGATATTATTCAAGGTGGGCGATCTCTCCATCATCATCAGCAGCAGGATTCCTTTGCGACAAGATCCAGGAAGGTCTGGACGAGCACTATTTCTTTACGAAAGACCACGGTGGCATCGTCACAGACTACCGACGAGCTCAACATCAGATATCCTTATCGAAAGCCGAACTTATTCCCCTGACAGAAGGACTGCTTGAAACATCGCCGCTGGTTCCTCTCAAGCATAGGGTCTGCTTATCCGTCGTCTTGGCCCACATGGCTCTCAACACAATGGGCAATATATGGCATCCTACTCCAAAGAACAAGCAAGGTCTTTACTTTCTGCAAGAGGATGTCCGGATGAGGCTCCTTCCAGTCCTTCACACATGCCTCGAGACGAGTGACACCTCCAGCCCAGACTTCAATACTCTACTCCTTGCCCTCGGCGTCCTGCTCCTTGAGATATTTTGTCAAAAGTCTCTTGACCTAGGTTCGGACTTGGCGTCGGCTTACCAGTCAAGGATTAGCATGGCATCAAAACATCAGCACGCTCGAAAACTGGCTCTACTACAATGCAGCGCCACCTCATGGGATGTGAACGAACCATTCCGGGAAGCTGTCAGAGCCTGCCTTGAAGGAATCACAGATCCATGTGCCAGTGACGCTGAGACTTGCTTCGTGAGCTTCCTGTTGAGCAAGGTTATCGCGCCGCTTGAAGTAGAGCTGGGGTGCTTTTGGGGAGACGAGGAGGTCGATGATCTGATCTTCAAGCTTTCTGCTCCAGGCCTACCATCATCTCCCGAAGTAGACCATGATTCTATAAGACTTCTCACAAAGCCATGGAGCAATCATCGGTATCTTCTCTCTCCCTTGCAGCGTGCGACGTTGATTTGGTTTAGGTGTATATATGTAAACAACTAGGGTTAGCAGCACGACGGCGTTGCTTTTCTGGCTTGGAAAGAGTCGATTCGATTCTCTTCTTGACACACTGTCGAGTAAGAGGGCAGTTCTTAGGACGGGGGTTTTCAACCTGTCTTTACTTGGCGTTTTGTGTTTGACATGATGGACGGATGGCACCGCTCGTCCAACATGGCTTCCGTCATTGGAAGTTCTTGGAGCCATTTCTGGGCGCATTCATCCCAGAGCTCATCTAGCTTCCTGTTGAGATCGGAAGGGCTCCCTACTGGGTAACGGTGTGGCCGTTGTGTATGCAGTAGGCAGGATCGTCATGGCTGGAGGTTGAGGACACGTGACGGGAAGAGACGTCACATGACTAATTCCGGAGGCGAGGCTTTGGTTAGCAAGCGACAACACAAGCATAACCAACAGCTTGTCATACATAGATAGTATCATGGTCGAGACTGCATTGTGACGGTCGTCCCGTCCGAAGAGTCGTCTCACTTCCTACCTACTACATAGAGTATTTGCAGGCTACCTATGCAAGCACGAATCTTGATGTCTCCCTTTTCATAAAGATATGCTTCAGAGAGAAGAGCTGTGGAAGATGAGGCCAGCTAGGGTAGTAGCCCTAGAAGATGCATTTCAAGAGAGGAGGGGGGGGGGGAAAAGAAAGCAGACGATGGATGGTATAAGACGGCGTAAAACCTATTTTTCCAGCAACGGTGGCATCTGTCGTCTATTTTCGGCGAGAAGAAGAAGAAGAAGAAGGTGGATAAATAACGACGACGATGATGGTGCCGCCATACACCCTCATCCTCTCCCTCCTCCTCCTCCCCTCCACGCAGGCATTCGCCACGGTGCCGGCGATATGGGACGGCGAGTGCTTCTACCCCGTCCGCGACAGCCTGTTCAGCCCGGCCAAGTATGGCGGGAAGTGGAACTACATAGCCGGGACGGATACGCCGTTTTCGTCTGCGGGATGCATTTGCAACATCACGGCGACGCATACAGCCGTTGTGAGTTCATTCTCCTTCTTCGTCATCACGAAAGAGAGAGAAACGAAGGAGAAAAAAATAGGGCAGCGGAAATCTTCTG
This sequence comes from Ophiocordyceps polyrhachis-furcata BCC 54312, assembly GCA_001633055.2. Lineage (NCBI taxonomy): Eukaryota > Fungi > Ascomycota > Sordariomycetes > Hypocreales > Ophiocordycipitaceae > Ophiocordyceps > Ophiocordyceps polyrhachis-furcata. The sequence goes on along the minus strand of LKCN02000018.1, from coordinate 550,012 downwards.
TTCGACGGTGCTTGTCACGGCGGCAGCGTGACCGGGCCAAAGACGTTTGTGGCCTACGCGGAGCCTGCGCCGTCCGGGCACGGCGCGTCGGGCGCCTACATTGTGGATTATCCCGGCGCGCCTAAACGGCCGTGTCCTGGACCGAACCATGTTGTCCTGGGTAAGGAAGGAAGGCAGTTGAGGTTTGGAATCCGTCTCTTGCTGACGCCGCCTCGACGGTTTAGATTGTGTAGGCGGCATGGCGGTCGTGGGGACGGGCAACTTCAGCTCCATATACCTCCTTAGCAGGGAAGCTGACTTGGACAAGTTTACGCTTGAGGTGAGGTTTTCTTTTCCTGTCGTCGAAAGTCCGTTCCCTTCTGATGGAGAGACGACAGACGTGGATGGCTCGCGCACAAAATCTGAGTGGTCTCCAGAAGGGCAGGATGAGGATGCTGGATGGATCGGCCTGTGAGCGGAACGAAGACGAGTATGCAGGTTGGACGATGGATGGGGGAGAAAAGGGGATAGGGGAGGGAGGCTAAACAACAGTTGGAAGGCTTTGTTTGTTCTTGAAGAGAAGTAATAAGACTGTTTTGTCTCTCTACGCTTGGTCTCTAGGGTTAGGGTTCTGTGAATACGCAACCGGGTCAGCGATAGGGGTCACGTTGGCTAGGGATAAGGCAGCAAGATGGCTGGAGGAGAAGATGGCTTCGGCGGCCCATCAGATTCGCGGCGGTTGATGGATGGAGTGATGTTAACCCCGTCTCTATGCAAGACGATGATGACGATGATGATGATGATGAATCCCTTCCCCTGACTGGATAGTCTACCAGACTAGTAATGCAGCATGTATAATCATTGACGACCATGTGCATAATCTAGTTCGCTGATGAAGCTCTGGCGATCGGTATGTGCTGTAAGCCCGGACGAAACCCCCCCCCCCCCCCCTGTGCCGGAGCTAAAGCGAGGTCAACAAATGCCGGAAACAGCTAAATCTCACTGTATGGATGTGGAAACATTCAAAGATTCATCTGTAATCTTTCCTCCTTCTCTTCTTCTCCGGTCATTAATTAGCTTCGATCATCGGCAGGGGAAGTGGTAATACGTAGGTAGCTAGCTAGCTTAGCTTTCCCTTTCCCCGGCTTTTACATACAGCCCCATTCCAGCCATTTTCATCCTTCCATTCTGTTATCTTTCTTTCTCTTTCCTCTTTCATAGATGCCTTCTATGATACATGGAAGACGTAGATTAAAAATGCTACGTTGCATAAGCATGATATAGAGATACTATCTTTGTGCAGACATCAAGGTGACAAGATAGAAAAGGGGGGAGGGGACAGAGACGGACAGAGACGGACAGAGACGGACAGAGACGGACAGAGAGAGGAGGACGAAGAGGGGCAAAAAAAAAAAAGCAAAAGACATCAAGGAATGATTCGTCATAAGCCTTGTGAAGCTAGTGTAGCCTCTTGTCTCGTCGTCCGGTGTAACCGCGTCGAACAAACCTTTTGGCTGCAAGCGGGCAAGGAAAGGGAAAGGGAAAGAATGCAAAGCGGGAGCTAAAAGAGGGAAAATAAGATTTCCCTCTTCCCACGACGCAAAGGGTCAAGCAAGGGTCGAGGCGGAGAGGAAAACAAAAGGAACGGTCGACTATCCCACGTATGCAGTTGAGCTGGATGGGTGGCGTTCACGGAAGACGGTAGGTAGCAGTGTGGTGTGTGTAATCCCGTCGTCTGTTGTATCGTGTCTGTTGTATCGTGTCTGTGTCTGTGTCTGTGTCTCTGTCTGTGTCTGTGTTAAAGTCTGTCTTGTCTGTCTATCTATCTATCTATCTAAACCATGCTCCCGCCCCAAAACCAAAAGGTTGAACAAAGAGGAAGCAGGAGACGAAGAAAGAAAGAAAAGTCTAAAGCAGAGAGAAGGAAGAATCAAGGTGATATAAACGGAAGCTTCTTTTTTTTTTCTCTTCTCCTTCTCTCTCTCTCTCTCCTCCCGTCCATCAACCATCGCCAAACACACCATCCCGCAAACAACAAACACCCATGGCCCCCCCCAACGACGCAGCCTTCAAGGCCAAGCTCCTCCTCCGCACTCACTACAATCAACTCCGGATGCTGTACCTGCTAGCCTCGATGCTAGGCCTCCTCCTCGTCTTCAGCGCCGGCCACTTCCTCCGTCGACGACGCTGCTCTTCCTCTCCCCATTCCTTGCCCGTTCGCATCTCGAGGTACAGTCAAGTCCGTTGCAAAGAGAGGAGAGAAAAAAATAACTGACATTGGGACGTCCTTTCAGATGTTTCCGCAGCTTCTCTCTTCGCTCCGGCTGTCGAGGCGTGCCCACCGTCGGCCACGGCCTCATCATCATCCTCTACGGCCTAGCAAACCTCGTCGTCTTCCTCATCGGCTTAGACGACGGTGGGAAAGGCATGGCCACGGTCTCCAACGTCGGCTCCCGAACAGCCTGGTACGTTCTTCTTCTTCTTCTCTGCCACATCCCCATCCTCCTCAACACTGATCCCATCCTCAACACTGACAACAACAAAAAAAAAGGCTCGCCTTGGGTAACCTCGTCATCGTCATCCTCCTCGCCCTCAAGATAACGACGCCCCTGGTGCTGCTGACGGGCCGCTCGTACGACCGTCTCAACCTGCTACACCGCGTCGCCGGCTCGACAACCGTCGCCCTCGTCATCATCCACGCCAGCTGCTACGCCGACTACTTCGTCAGCCAGGGCCGATCCGACCACCTGGTCCGGCCCTCGGACATCTGCGGCATCGTCGCCGGCCTGGCCATGGTAGGCCTCGCTGCCGGCGGCTTCCTCCTGCGTCGTCGTTTCTACGACGCCTTCTACTACCTTCACGTCGCACTCTGGCTCCTCGTCGTCGTCATGACGGCCCTTCACCAGCCGGACCTCGACAAGCACGCCGTCGTCGCCCTGGTCGGCTCCGTTGCCGGCCTGTGGGCTTTGGATCGCCTGCTTCGCTTCCTCCGCTTCGCCATGGGCGCCGTCGGCAACTCGGCGACGCTGACGTCCCTCCCGGACGGGAGCACCCGCGTCGTCCTCGCCAAGCCCCCTCCCGGCGCCGTCTCCGGCACGCACTGCTTCCTCTGGCTCCCCGCCGTGCGCTCGTACGAGGTTCACCCCTTCACCCTCGCCGCTCTCGACCCGCCCGAGCTCGTCGTCGGGCCCGCCGGGGGATACACGCGCGCCCTGCACGCCTACGCCGACGCCCGCCCCGGGAGGAGCGGCCCCCTCTCCGTCGCCGTCGAGGGCCCGTACGGCGCCGTGTCCTTGCCGCCCGCCTCCTCCTCGCCGTCGTCGGCCATCTTCGTCGCCGGCGGCAGCGGCATCACCTATACCCTCGGCACGGCCCTCGACCTGCTGCGGCGATCATCCGACGGGAAGCAGCGCCTGCTCTTCATCTGGGTCGCCAAGACGCCCGCCACCTTGGACAACCTGCGCCACCGCCTCGCCTTCCTCTGCCAAGATGCACGCGTCACCATCCGGCTTTACGTCAGCAAGAAGCCTCGCCCGCTGCCGACGTCGACATCGCACGAGTTCCTCGCCCTCTCCCCTCCCGCCACCCACGAAGCCTACCCGAGCTCCGACCCGGAAAAGGCCTCGGCCAAGACGTCGGATCAAGTCCACGAGGTGCTGGCGACGCGCTCCCGCTCGACCGACGTCGTCGGCGGCATACCCATCACCTTCCGGCGACCCGACGTCGCCGCCCTCATCCGCGATGCCATACAAGATACCCCCAGCGACGGCCGGGCCGTCGTCTTCGGCTGCGGGCCTGAACCGCTCATGACCGTCGTCCGGAACACGACGGCCGCCTGCATACAAGGCCACGGCCCGGATGTTGGCCTCCACATCGAGAGCTTTGGACTGTGAGATGGGCATGACATTACTTTATACCCTGCCTTTTTTTTTTTTTTTTTTTTTTTTTTTTTTTCCTTTTGAGCGTGTTTACTTTTCCTTTTCTCTCATTATATGTTTGTATGCTGTATATAAGCCGACGACGTTGTTATGCTATCAATGATGATATATGATGATGCATGTCTTTGTCTCTTATTGTTGTGTTATATTGGCCTCGATGATGCTTCATCTCTATTATAAAATCCTCCTTTAGTTTTCTAACTCATAAGAGAGAGTGTGAAACTTGATAATCCCGATTAGAGACGGATATATATGTATATATATATATATATATATATATACATACATACATCATCAACACATACATACATACATACGCTGGCTACAGATAACAACAACATAAAACCCCTTAATCGCTTATATCAGGGATATCGACTTGGATGCAGACCGTCGTCCAGTCCCGCCAACGGCAACAGCCAATCATGGGCGAGCTCTCCGGCCGTCGCCTTCGTGATGATCAACGTCAGGCTGATGCGACAACTTCAACACAAGCTTCGCCCCCAACCCCGCCCTCGAAGCCTTCCGGACGAGCCCACTCTCACCCCTCCGCATCCTCTTCCTCTCGATCCGATGCCTGCGAGCCACGACCTCATCCGTCGGCATCTCCTCGTCCTCCTCAAGGCCGGCAGCCCTCCTCGGCACGTCGTCGACAAGCCGTCTCGCGTCCCCGCTGAGCTTCAGGAAAAGGGGATACGCCATCATGGCAAGCTGCAAAGCGACGACGACGACGTAAGCCGTCTGGACCGTACCGCCTCCGCCGGCGACGATGCCGTACATGACGAAGGGGAACACCCCGCCTCCCGCCGCCCCCATCGTGATCAACGTCGCCGCGCGCTTTGTCCTCGACCCTTGGCCTTGGAGGCCGATGGCGAAGATGAGGGGCCAGATGGGGCCCTCGGCGAAGAAGAAGACGGCCGTGCAGACGGCGAGCAGGTTCGGACTCGAGGGCCGACGCACGACCGGCACGAGGGCCGAGGCGAAGCACAGGCCTATGCTGATGCCCAGGTACGTCCGAGCCTGCGGCAGACGACGCCGGCCGACGGACAGATGCGTGAGGAGCGCCAGCAAGAAGCGGGACAGGGCGAATGCGCCGCGTCCGACGAGGAGAAAGTCGGCAATCGAGATGGACAGTCCCGGCAGCGGCCTGGCGGCTTCGTCGAGGCTGCTCGGGTGACCGCCCGCGCCGCCGGCCGCACGACGGCTCACCGGCGACGGCGCCGAGGCGAGGAGCGTGCGGAAGAAGATGTTGTTTCCCTCCTGGGCCGCCACGTAGGCACACTGCGCCACCACGGCCAGCACCAGACAGACGGTCCTCAGCTGCAGGCCGCCGACGCTCCTCTTGGTCGAGTCGACGGGCAGCCGCCGCGCCGCCCGCTCGAGCTCCTCGTCGCCGACCTCGGGCAGGGGCACGTAGAAGAAGAAGAGGCCGAGGACGACGCACAGCAGGGTGATGCCGAGGTAGGTCCACTGCACGTTGATGAGCGTCATGCTGTCGCGGGGGTCGTCGTTGGCGATGTTCTTGAAGAAGACCTTGTCCGCCAGCAGGCCGCTGAGAACGCTGCCGACGCCCTGGACGGCTTGGGCAAGCAGCAGCCGCGTCGGGCCGAACTCGGCCGGGCCGCAGAGGACCATGAAGGTGTTGGCGCCCACCTCGAGCACCGACAGGCCGAAGCCGACGACGAAGTTGCTGAGCATGAAGCCCCCGTACGAATTCGTCACGGCCGAGGGCCAGAAGATGATGGTCCCTATGCCGTAGATGCAGAGGCCGACGATGAAGGTCGCCTTGAAGCCTCCCACGTTGTCGGCATCGACCTCGCCGTGCCGCTGAGAGCGATGATGCTCGTCCCGACGCAGAATCCACCCTCCCACCAACAACGGGCCGAGAAAGTAACCGCCACCAAAGTAGGCACTGGTCAGGCCGAGCGTCTTGGGGGAGGACATGCGGTTGACGCCGGCGACGGCGTTGTTCAGGCTTCGGAGGAGGCCGTAGGAGATACCCCAGAGGAAGAAGAGGACGGAGACGAGGGTGCAGTACCTCAGAGACTCGGCAGCCCCGACCCTGAGGAGACTCCTGGGCTTCGAGATGTTGACGAAGCCGAAGTAAAGACTCGAAGGCGGCGAGCAGATCGGAGGATGATCCGGGGCGGAGAAGGCCGCGTCCGGCGCCGAAGAGGGGTCGGCGGCGACGACGATACTCACCGACGGTCCGTCATCACCGAGGCAGATGGACTCGAGCGCCAAGGCCGGCGCCGCAGTGCTCGACCGCTTACGAAACGGCGTCGCATCCAAGTCAGACGGCCTCTTGGTATCGGTAGAAGCCCAGGTGCCGCCGCCCGGGTCGTGCAGGGTGGAAGGCAGAAGCTTGAGGATGAGAGGCTTGAGGGCCGGAACGCAGGCGCAGGCCATGCCGACATTGACCTCGACGGCGCTCCACATGAGGGACAGGGAGGCATTCCAGGCAAAGTCGGCCTGGCCGCCGAACCTCGACTCCGGACTGGTCGACGGGCCGGTGAAGACCTCGGCGACGGCGCGCTGCAGGTAGTAGATGCGCACGACGTCTATGACGGAGACGAAGGCGCCGACGGTAAAGGTCATGACGAGAATCGTCTTTTGCCGCATGGGCAGACGCATGCCGGTGAGGACGGGGATAGGCAATGCGAGAATCGCGAGGTCCGTCACTATGTTCACCGGGGCGGCGCAGATGAACTCTGTCAGGAGCGGGATGCACGATGACTCGCGGTCAAAGTCGGCCATCCAGGCGGCACCGATAGGACTGCATTGGAAGATGTTCATAAAGGTGAGGACGCAGCCCGAGAGGTTGACGACGACCAGAGTGGCCCATGAGGCGTAGCGCAGGACGACCTGTGTGTTTTTTGCCAGCCGCAAGTAGAATATCAAGATGCTGGTCTTGGTCGCCATCAGAGCCGGGTTCTACGACCGTCCGTCAGCCTGTAGCAACAACGGGCAGTGTCCAGGGCAACAACAAAAAAGACGCACGTATAAGATGGAGAAGCCATATTCGCAACGACGCAGCGTCTCGAAGTCGGAGCGGGAAATATCGTCATCATGCTTTCCGAGGCCATTGACGGCAGCGAAGTCGATGGTAAAGGACAGAAACAAGGCGAGTAGCCAGGCAAGGACCATGACCTTGTCGTCCAATGACAAGCGGTCGACGACACGCAGGCGACAGACGATGCGGCCGACGATGAATACAGTCGCCAGGACGAGCGTGGCCGTGGTGACGGCAAAGACGGCGGGACCACGATTGGGAGGCTCGTGCGAGCCGGCCATGTCCATTGCATCCTAAGCCGGTTGCCGGTTGAGGCGAAAGGAACCGTTGGAGAGGTGTCCCAAGGGAGTTTTTTTTTCCTGATAGGCTACCCTACCTACCACCTAGACAGATAGTTTTGGAATCAAAGCGAGGAAGTAAGAGACAAGGGAGGCCGGGTTGGCATTTCCGAGTGGCTGGGGGCGAACGGAGCGGGCTTGCCAGCGCAATAGTCCAACAAGAGACACAGCAAAAGCCAGATGCATCCTTTTACCCCCGTCCTTGGCACGGCGTTACGAGACCGTAGGTAGGTAGGTAGGTAGGTGGTGGTGATGGAGGTAACGGTGGAGCCCGTACATACATACATGATGTGTATGAATCCGAAGGGGCCTTGGCGATGCATTTAAAAATCAAGCTGGGGTAACGAACGATTCCCTCTCGTCCAATATCGAAGCTGCCCGTAATGCCGAATGTTTGTCTCAGCTGCCGTCAGCACGGTCAGGTGAAGGAGGCGTGGGATAGTAAGACAAGGGGGGATAGGTGGTATGCATACCTATATACATATGTAGTTCGAGCGGGATAGGGGTCGAGGAGGTCGACTAGTTTTTTCTTTCCTTACCCCCGCCCCGAAGAGTGGCGCGGTGACATGCCGAGCTGGAATTCCGGCGGGATGGCGGACGAAACCGGAGATTAGAGTGGGAGTCGATGGCTGGTGGTAGATGCGAGATAGAGGAGAGAGAGGTCTGGGCATATGAACATGATGAACGTTGAACTCTTTGGCATATCATTGGTCGACCCCGAGCTTTGTTTGGTCAGCGAGGATAATGCCCTGTATAATAGCATACATACATATGTATGTATGTACATACATATTTATATCACGCGGTGTGGAGGATGATGGATGAATAAATGATGATGATGATGCTACGTGGTGGAGGAAGAGATTAGGGCTGACTAATACGTGACCAGCCTATAGGTTAGACTGTCCCGTACTTAAACCTGGACCAGCCTCGATGATGAATTCTCAAGTTTTTCCCACGTCTCCCTCCGTGCTTATTCAGTCAAACATCCCATCTGTCGGTTCAACTTTGCTTGCTTGACTGGCGACCTCCTGGGTTTCGGCTGCTGACCGGCCTCTTCGCTCAGAGGGGAGCGATCCCATCTCCCCGACGGCAGCCCGCGGATGATGCCCAAGAGAAGCCACCCTTTCATTAGCCTGTGCTATGGCCAGGTCTCTTTGTCGCCTTGCCCAGTCCCTGCCGTTCCGATAGGCCGTGATCCCTTGGCAGAATGGCCTGTAGTTCCCGCACAATAAGTAGTAGAAGAAGGGAGTTGAAGGTGAGGAGGACTCGACGAGGGCATGGCGTACCTGCACTGTTGAGCTTCTTGCGCAACAACTTGATGCGCATGGGATAATAATCATCTCGCTTTTGCAGGACTCCTGATTGACATACATGCATACATTACCTGCTACATTAAACACATTGTCTTCAGCTCCTTTGATCCTCCCTCCCTCCCTCCCTTACTCCTTGACGTCCGTCTCTCCTTCTGCCACGCCGTCCACCAAGCTAAAGTTCACGTTGAAGCGGTGTCGGCCATCCCATGCCCAGGTCAGGCAGGCCAGCAGTATCACGACCCCAAAGGCAACGACGCAGTAATTCATATTCGCCGCCGTCGTCGGCAGCCGCGGCGGGAAGACGAAGAGGACCGTCGTAAGCGCCGCCCAGGCGATTCCCACCTGCTCGCTCATGTCAGCCTCATCAATCATTTCCCTCTTCTACCGGGAGGCAATCGCTCACGAGGTTGACGATCCAACCGACCGGTTCCGGCAGTTTGAAAGCCCGGTTCGGCGGCAGCATCCTGCGGCCGTGGGCGACGTTGACGGCCACGGGAATCGCATAGGTGATGCCCAGCTCCACCACGGCCGCCCCCGTGATGGCATTCAGTGCGCTGGACGAGCCGACCGAGATGGTGCCGAAGACGAAACAGCATCCGGCCACGCCGAAGAGCGCGTTGAGAGGAACGTCAAGCCCCGGCTGGACCTTGGCCAAGACGCTGCTAAAGGGCATGCCACGGTCCCGAGAAAAGGCGTAGACCATCCGACTGCTTACCGCGAAGAGCCCTATCGTCGTGAAGAGGACGCTGACGACGGGTATGAGTAAGAGGCATACGCTGCCGGCCGCGCTCTTGGTCGCGTCCATGTAGACCTGTAGCAGTGGCCCGTAGGGGGAATCGATGACCTGGTGAACATCGTGGACGCTGAACAGCAGGCAACTGACAAAGAAAAAGCCGGTGACGACGCCGATGACGACGGACAGAAGCATGACGCGCGGGCCGTATTTCTCGGGCCTGGCCATTTCTTCGATCATGTGCGCCGTCGCGTCGTAGCCTTTTTGGCCAGACCATGTGTCAGCTTATCTATCTATCTATCACTTCTTTCTTCTTTCCATCTTACCCGTCAAGGCAAAGGACCCTTGCAACAGGCCCAGCATCCAGGCCACGCCGTCCGGCCAGCCGACCTCGTTGATGAAGTTGCCGTAGACGAAGGTGCCGGCCTGGTATCTGGGCGCCGAGCAGGCGACGATGGTGATGGCAGTGACGACGAGGCCTATGAGAGCCCAGTAGAAGGCAGCGCGGGTAACATACGGCAGCAGACGGGCGCCCAGGGCGTTGACAAGAAGCGCCAGCACCGTGATGGCGACGTAGAGGACGAACTGATGCCACGACCGAGGCTCATAGTCGCGATGCAGCAGCGAAACAGCATTGAGGATAAAAGTCGACCCCAAGAGGCCGCCGGTGGCGCTCAGCGAAACCCAGCCCGAGACGTTGATCCAGCCGGTGACGAAGCCCACTACACGACCGGCGCCGATGCTGGCCCAGTGATACTGGCCCCCGGCTGTAGGATAGGCCGACAGAAACTCGGCCATGGAAGCAGCCAAGCAGAAGTTGAAGACGCCGGCAACGACGAGGCCCCAGACGACGGAAGTGCAGCCGCCGGAGGGCAAGGCGATGCTGAGAGAAGCCGCCAGGGCCGTCCAGGTGTTGAGGATGGCGAAGGCGAGGCCCAGCATAGAAGCCGTCGAGAGATGGCGTTTGAGCTCCTGCTTGTGCCCCAGACGCTGGAGAGCGGCGGCGGCGGCGTCATCGGCACATGAGGCCCGGCGATGGTCGTCTTTCAACATTGTTTGTCTGAATCCTTTTAGCGAAAGAAGGTTACAAAGAGGGCAAAGGACGTGGGAGTTTTTGAATGAAACTGTCTTGCGCGTTTGTTTTCTAATAGCCCGACGAAGCTAGAAAGATGCCGTCATATCGGTGAAGGTAAGCAAGGCGACCATTCGGGGCCACCCTTTGTCCCGGGACGACAGGACTTTGATGCTACGCGCTTCAGGTCGATACCGCTTGGG
>LKCN02000018.1:491071-520685 GCA_001633055.2 Ophiocordyceps polyrhachis-furcata BCC 54312 | reverse complement strand
TCTCTCTCTCTCTCTCTCTGTCAAGTCGACATGACTCTTCAACCGGAAAAGCTTGACGCTCTGCCAGCCGACGTCGACTCCGGCCCGAGCTCCCCTGAGTTGACGTCAACCCCCAGCGAAGGCAGCGTACCCACTCCCGGCTCTCCCATCATCCCTCTGTCGGTGGCAGACTCGTTTGCCTTTGCCTTTGACATTGATGGCGTCCTCGTCCGCGGCGGAAAGCCGATACCCGAGGCTATTGAAGCCATGAAGGTGCTCAACGGCGGGAACGAGTATGGCATCCAGATGTAAGCTGGTCTTTTCTCTCGTCTCTCTTTCTTTCTTTCATCTTAAAGTAACATTCAACCTTTTTTTTCAAGTCCGCACATCTTTCTCACAAACGGAGGCGGCAAATTCGAAGAAGAGAGATGTCAAGACCTCTCCAAACAGCTTGAGAGACCCATCCAGCCCGGCCAATTCATCTGCGGCCACACCCCTATGCGGGAGATGGCCAACCGCTTTGAAACGGTCCTCATCGTCGGCGGCGAGGGTGAAAAGTGCAAGCAGGTAGCCGAAGGATACGGCTTCAAAACGGTGCTCACCCCCGGCGACATAATACGGCACGACGCCGCCACCACTCCCTTCCGCCAGCTCGAGGTCATCTCCAGCTCCTCCCCCACCCGTGACCTCACGGGCGTGACCGTCGACGCAGTGTTTGTCTTCGCCGACAGCAGGGATTGGGGCAGTGACATCCAAATCATGCTCGACCTCGCCATGTCGGTGGGAGGACGTTTGGGAACGCGCAGTGAGACCTTCACCGAGGGACCCCCCTTTTACTTCTCCCACAACGACGTCGTCTGGTCCGCCGCCCACGAGCACGTCCGAATCGGCATGGGAGCTCTGCGCCGCATGTTCGAGGTTACGTTCGAGGACCTGACACACGGCACCGGCAAGCTACGGACGCACGCTTTCGGCAAGCCTCAGGTTTCCACCTTCGAATTCGCTTCCCGCTTGATGAGCCAATGGCGGCATGATCAGCACGGGTTGACAGGAGCGCCCAAGACGGTGTATTTCGTCGGTGATACGCCCGAGAGTGACATCTGCGGCGCCAACGCCGTCGACGCCAAGGCCGACAACGAGTGGTTCAGCATCCTCGTCAAGACGGGCGTTTACCAAGACGGCACCGAGCCGGCATACAAGCCCCGAGCCACCGTCAACCACGTTCTCGAAGCCGTCAACTTTGGCATCCAGCGTGAGATGCGGAAAAAGGTCGCCTCGGGGTTGAAGGAAAAGGTGCTCGACGGAGAGGCTGAGCTCGTGTTGCCTGCTTGAACTGCGGATGAGATTGCAACGCGTAATCCTTTATTGCCGTTCCGTATCCTATTCTTTCTACATACGACACACGAAGCATAACTGGCGCGATTGAGCTACACCACCCCCCCCCCCCCCCCCCCCCTTTTACCATTCTTCAGTTCTGGATTAGTGTGTTATTGGACTCTGTCAAGTCCCCAAAAGAATATTAGAAGTGCCAGTATTAGAAAAGATTGTTCTTAATTGACCAACATTCATACATACATACGTATGTACATAGATAGGTACCAGGTAGGTAGGTAGGATTTGTTGATGCCGTTCTAATCTGAGCATGACGTCGACCATACATATGTAGGCGGGTGTAACGGGTTTCGGCATACCCGTTTAATGATGGAGTTGCTCCTTGAGACACGGCAAGGTACGCGCATATATGTATGGATGCCTGCCTAGATATGCATGCATGCACCTGGATACGCAAGGCAGACTCCGGCCACTGACCCAGCATCAGGAACAGACAACCCAAAACCGCTAATGCTTCGCCCGAATCATCAATCCAATTGAGTCAGACAAGAACGACCCCAATCGAGTCAAGGGAAAGAAAAGGGGGCAAATGAAGGAATCAGGACCCTTCCACCGCCGGCCTCTTCATCACCCCCCCACTCTCGGAAAATACAAAGTCGCCCCAAGAAGAGGAAGCCACCCATGCAGCGGCGTCAACGAGCCTCTGCCTCTCTTCGCGCCGAGCCAGGGCTTCAGCTAGGTCCAGACCCGGTGGGCAAGGTGCGACGACGGGCTCCCGCTCGATGCGTAACCAGCCGTTGAAACCGGCGACGATGTCGACCAAGCCAGCCAGGCCTCCAGACCGGCTTCCGCCTCCGACGACGACGGTGCCCCACCAGTGACGAGACAAGCTGGCTGACGCGTTATATAACATGAAGCGCTGGGCAGAGACGACGAGTTCTCGGATGGAGTCTGCGTCATCTTCTTCGTCGCCGTAGTCGTTCTCGTCCGGTCTCTGCACGTACACGTGAGCCAGATCATCGTCGCCGCACGATAATGTCAGACGGGTCGCGTCAAAGCTGCCGTCTACATCGACGACGAGCACAGCGTAGCGCCATGGTGCAGACACGAGCGTCGACACAATCTTGTAGATCAGAGGGAGGCTGCGGCCCGCCAGGGTCAAAGTCGGAGATTGAGTGTCGCGGTAGTGGCGCGCTGCGATAACGTCAAGCTCAGATATGTGTGTCGGTTTGATCCGCGACGGCGTCGCCAGCCCAAGCCGTAAGCTGTCGAGAATCTATCATGTCGTCACACGTTAGAGTATGAATGTATGTATGTATGTAGTCGACGATGGAGGGGAGAAGGATTCCCCCTCCTCTTCCTCCCCTCCGGAACGGAAAATCATTCACCTCCTTCAACGTCATCTCTTCAACGTCCAATAACCTCCTACCCCGAGACGCCTCCATCCTTCACCTCATCCGGCGAAACAATCCCCTTCTGCCCGAGAGTAAAGCAGCGGAGGCGGGAGAGAAGAAGAAGAAGAAGAAGAAGAAGAAGAAGATGGCGCCCCCCTGCCACTCATCCCCCGCTTCGTCTTTGTGCGCCACGGTCCAGCTCGATTCGGACGGTAAACGGCGGAAGCTCGATTCAACCGTCAGCCGAATCGACCTCGGGTCCTGCGAACTCCTCCGGATGGTGCAGTGGAAACAAGGAGAGATCTCCCGGGACCCGAACTCGTTCTTGACCTTTAGGGCGGTCGAGCGCTTCTTTCGCAGGTAGTTGTTTCTGGCCGATTGTTGTCGAGGGAGGAGTTTCGCTGACCGACGCCGCTTTGGGGAGCGGGGGGCGGATTAGATGCAAGGACAGAAATGGCACCTTCATCGTCGAGACGACGGCTTGGGAGAATCATCTTCTGCCAAAACAGGACGGGCCGGCTAAACCGCCGCTTCAGTGGTCTACGAGTTGGCTCGACGATTAAGTGAAGCCGACAGTAATAGTTCATCACGTCGTCGCCGTTCAGCCCGGCCATCTACAAGCACAGCCGATGGTATACCGGTTTTGAAGCCCCCCGTCGACCCGAATCGCTGCTGATGGTAATCGGACAGGCCGCAATGCTCTTGACTTGATAATCGGCTGCCGCCCTGCATTTTCACACAATCGATTGACTTCGTTCCATCTGTAACACCTGTAAAGATGCTGGAGTTTTGGACCATCCCGCGCCTGTCTTGAGTTTTCTTCCTGCGGTCGCGAAACATCTGCATCGCCAATAGTAAATAAGCGGCAACCGACGCCCGTCTACAGCAATTGTTCGCCAACCATGTTGCTGCATCTCCACTTCCACTCGAAACCCGTGTCGTCGGCAAACGGTGCCTCTACCGTTTCAACCCGCTATTCGGCGAATTTCTGTCGAGCGAGGGCGCGCTCCTCCTCCAGCTTCATGTAGTAGTTGTCTCGGGCGCGGACCCGTGGAACGTGGAAGCCGTACCTCCATCGCGTGTCAGGATATTCGCATTTCTGCCTTGCCGCCCGCCAGCTTACCAAAAGACGTTGGCCATGACGAAGCCAGAGCCTGCGTCGCCATCGAGTTAGTTCCCGTCATAATCGATAACTGAAAGCGCCGTCACGCCGAGAGAAGGGAATTCCGGCATGTAACTCGGTTCGGGACAAGGGTGTAGCTTTCGATCGTCGTACCAATTCCGATGCTGAGATCTAGCACCAGGCGTCGCCGCAGCATCTAACGAAGTCCATCAAGTCAGTCGAAAGGTTATTAAACGCGCGGGGAGAGCATACACCGGTGATGGGTTTAATGGCCATGTTGTCTGACGTTCCCTGTTCTATTGGTGAAAACAGTCGTTCGTGATGCCTTGAGGGAGGGAGGTATGTCAGGCAGACCTGGGAAGCAGCACTGTTATCCGATCGAGCTCAACATGTCGAGAAAGTGACCGACTATTACCCTCTGTTTAACCGTTGCGAGAAACGCCTCGTGTACTCAGTTTCAGCTTGATAAAGGAATAACCTTTGGCCGGACGAGTGTTATGTCAACCGGACGGGAGCTTCTGCCAAGCAGATAGCTCTTTCACGTGACTTCATCTCATCTTTGGGCGTGCCGCCAACGTCGAAGCCTCAACCAAGGCAAGTGTCTTAACCATCGTCAAGTGCAACAATGAGCTTCCGCCAGGCCGCGCGGCGGCTGGCACCGCTCTCAGGTATCTACAGTCCCTAAATACTACCCCCCCCCCCTTTTCCTCTCTGTGAATATCTTCTCTCGGAAAACAAGAAGATTGCACGGATCTAACGCGAGCAGCCCCGTCACCCACACCATGTTCAAGGCCGGCCAAGGTCCGCCACGCCGGTGCAACGATAGCCCAACGTCGCAACAAATGGTCCCTCGACAAACTAAGAAGCTGGGCCTTGGGACGGCCGGGAAAACCAGATCAAGGCGGCGATCTAAAGGAACAGGTCGGCCTCGAACTCGAAGACCCAGAGAAGAGAGCAGAATTCCGTCGGAGGCAGTTACAGCGCACGTCAGAAGGGAGCATCTTCGAAGACGACGCCGAGAAAAGGAAAAAACTAGCGAGGGAATTGCCCTCTTCCGCAGCAGGAGAAACGGCCGTGCCGAAGACGCAAGAGGTCCTGGCCATGGCGACGGATCCCAATCCCCGCGGCCGCGTGCGCTGGCACAGGAAGAAAGTGATTCAGATGGTTCGTAGCAACGACCACATCACGCGAAAGCAGAAAATCAAGATGACGGAGAGGGAACTTCTTCACAAGAGCGCCTTCCTACCCACCAGCGTAAAGAAGCTCGTCATGCTATCGCGCCAAATCGCGGGCAAGACCATCGACGACGCCATCGTCCAGATGCGCTGGTCCAAGAAGAAGATGTCGAGGGAGATGCTCTACTACCTCGAGGAGGCGCGCGATCTCGCCGTCGCTCAGCGCGGTATGGGCCTAGGCAAGGTCAAGGGCGAGGTGTTGGAGAAGCCGCGTAAGGTGACGGACAAGGACGGCAAATGGATCGAGGTCACCGATCCGACTCGCATTTACATCGCCCAGTCGTGGGTCGGGAGAGGAACGCCGATAGCCACCTCAATCGATTACAAGGCCCGCGGACGTGGCTGCGCACTGGTGCATCCAAAGACGAGTACGTATCGTCTGCCCGACTTGTGCTCTCGACGACGCTGACCGTCTACGTCTTAGGCTTTAGCGTCCTGCTCAAGGAGGAGAAGACGAGGATACGGCAACACGAGGAGCAAAAGGCCAGGGAAGCGGCCAAGGGACCGTGGGTCCATCTGCCGAACCGTCCTCTGCACGGACAGCGGCCGTATTACACCTGGTAGTCTGCCATGGGAGGCTTGGAGCGAATACTATGCAATCAACCCAAACCAGGCGTAGTCACGTAAAAGTCAAAAAAGGTGAATAAAAGGAAAAAGAATCAATGTACATTGAATACCAAGCTGTGCGACCTAGCTCAAAGCGATACAGGCTCCGAATTTTCCGTCGTCTCTTGCGCCGGGTACAAACAAGGTTAGGAAATGCGTCTTTGGATATAATACAAGGAAGAGAAAAACGTCTCGGGACGTGGACCAGCAGAGTCTATTCCGAGATGCGGGGAGAAAAGGGGACGAAGAAGTAGGAGTCGATGAAGCATCAGCTCTGCCCGCGGGGCATTACCCACCGGCCATGCTAAATCGGTCAGTCAGCCCTCCTTGCAGATGCTGGACGGCCTCAATGCGAATCTGGTTTATGCCGACAAAAGAAATGAAAAGATGCCAGGGTGCATCCCGGCGCGCTGCAGAGCCTGCTCGTGGGTGGTGAGCATGTCAAGAGCGTCAGTACCGTCAAACCATGGTTCTGGGCTGCTGGCGGGGAACCATGTCCTCGTAACGGTGCGACGTCATCTCAATATCGTTGCCGTGCTTCTCAAACGAGCCGCGTTCGCGACCAGCGTAGGCTCTGCCAGATCCAGGGAGCGGCTTGGATATTTCCATGGATTGTCGTGGTTTTTGTTTGCGGCTGCGCAGCAAGAGACAGATGACGACGCCTGCGAGGGCGACGACGGCAGCGCCTACACCGACGCCGATGCCAATGACGGAGGCCTGAGACGAGCCGCCCGTCGAGCCGCTCATTTCGGCGTCGACAGAGGTGCTGCTTGGCGGTGAGTCGGTCACAGGCGAGGACGTCACCGAGGCAGACGTCGACGTCTGGAACGCTTGTTAGCCGTGTCGGTACTTGCGGGCCGACTCGCTACAACTCACGCTTGATGCCACGGCGGCCGAAGTAGACGAGGTCGGCTGTGTGATAGATGTGGCCGGAGTAGACGGCGGCTGAGTGGAGACGGTTTGCGAGCTCGGCGTGACGGATGAGGTGGCGGCGGGCGTAGGCTGCGATGAAAAGACACCTAGCAGACTTTAGTTGGAGTGAAGATGGATATAAACGAGGCTGGCTTCCTTACCAGCACAGAATGACCCGAGAAGAAAGCGGCGGACGTTGTCGTCATTGGAGCCACAGTGAGCGCCACAGTCCCTGACGCCAAAGGAAAAGTTATCTTTTGTGCACAAGCAGGCGGCATCATCTGCATTCTGACAGCCCAACTTGGCGAAGTCGGCTCTGACTTGGTTGGCGCATGCTGGCTATTGGGTTGCGAGGTGAGTGAGCCGAGGTGACCGGACAACGAGAGCGGCTTGACTTACAATGCACGGCGGTGTATCTGGATTTTGAGCGGCAGCAGCCTGTGAAAAGGCCAAGGCGGCGATGGCGACGAGGGGCGCGAGACGGCCCATGGCTCGAGCCAGGCCGGAGGCGAGAAGGAAGCCGAGAGGAAAGAGCACCGACGAAGATGCTTTACGGGTGAAGACAGACAAACAGTCGGGCCGGGAGAGTGTTTTAGAGGAGGATGCAGCTGCTGAAGAGGCGACTCAAAGAGGGGGCTGATGCGAGTCTCGACGGTAGTTCTGTGGCACGCTGGCGAATTGCGTCTCAGGCCGTAGGAGCGAATGACGAGAAGGAATCGGGTGACAGGAGGAATGGAGAGAAAGAAGCGGTGGGGAAGGCAAGAATGTGTGTGTGTTTTGTTTTTTTTGCTGTGTCCTCGGCAGCTGGTGGTAGACCGTGATGAGTTTGTTTTGGGGGGGAAATTGAAGGTTGTGGGCGAAAAGGTTTAAAGCTGGGAAAAGAAAACACACAGGTCTGTATGTACGTAAGATGGAAACGAACGGGTGGGAGAGAAAGAGAGAGAGGGCAAACAAACAAGGCGCAGATCAGTACGGACCCGGCGGCGGTCAGTTTTAAAAAGAGAGGAAAGGAAAGGAGAAGAAAAAGAGAGTCACGATGCATGAAAACAGAGGTGGAGAGACAACGATCGGATGTTGGATGGAGCCCTTTCGGGGGGGGGGGCCGTTGTTCCTGTGCGCGTCTGTGCGGGTGCGGAGGTACTTTCAGGGCACAATTACAGGGCTCGGGTACCTGGAAGCCAGCGGCCCCTTCCCCGCAGCCGGCCGGCTGACAGGTGTTGTTATTGTGTGGACATACATTGTACATGTATGTAAGCTATTGATGAAGCTAAGATGCTTTCAGTCCTCAATATTGATGCGCAATTCATTTATGTATGTTGTTTGTTGTTACCTATATTGATGTTCCGCCTGGAAACAGTCTGCAGGGCGGCTGACGACCGTCGATCGGCAGAGAAAACTAGAAAAAGCAATGGGAAGAAAAAAAGACAAGTGAAACGCCGGGGCAGAAACGACGAAAGGGAGAGGCCCGTCTTACCCGCGCAGCTGCAAGGAAAGGAGTTCCTCCATTCGCAGCCGCGCGTCAACCAAACCAGTACCACCACGTCGGCCGTTGCATCACGTCATGGCGAATCAAACCACCCAATCGCCGGCTACCTTGACACGTGTGTAGCGCAAAGAGGCCTAGACCCGATGCCTCGACCGGTCGATGCTGATGCCAGGCCTGGGCATCGTCGGTCCCGTCCTGAGGTTTTTCCGAGGGACATCGGCCGCCTTTGAGGCGGTACCGGCGCACTAACTGCCTACGCCGTCCCCGTACCCCGCCCGCTGATGTAAATCACCGTACCCGACTCTCGGGGCCGATGTACCGACCAATGCCCACCCAATGCTCACCTCCGTAATGCGAATCTGCAATTGCTGTCTGTAAATTATCCATCCCGACGCGCCTTTTTTTCTTTTGCCAAGGTCTCCTCTCTTTCTCTCTCTCTCCCACCATCGGTTCGCCACCCCGTCACCGTCACCCGTCACCGTCACCCGTCACCCATTACCCATCACCACCCGTCTAGTATTCGTCCATCCTTCAGCGCTCTTCCCGCCGCCGCCGCCGCCGTCGCAGCAAGCAGCACCACCACCAGCACCAGCACCTTCTTCTCCTCCCTGCTCCCCTACGCACCTACCTTTATCTCTCCCTCCCCTCTTCGTCTATCTCTCGCTCTCTCGCTCTCTCGCTCTCTTCTCCTCTCTCTCCTTCCTCTCCTCTTCTCTCTCCCTCCCCCTCTCCCTCTCCTCTCTGCCACCCCGTCTCGGTGCTACCCTTCGCCCTCACCGCCTGCCGCCTCAATAACCTGTAATGACCGCTGCCGCGTCGCGAGGCGGAGCGACGAGACAATGGTCAACCCTGTAGGCGAGGACAGCTGGATCGCCTATCTCGAAGAGGCGGCCCGCAACGCCTCCGACATCGAGCAGTGCGTCCATGTGGTCGAACTCTACAAACGCGCAATCGGCGCCGAGCCCGCCAGCATCCGTCTTTGGCTGGCATATTGCCAATACTTCTGGAGCCTCTGGGTTCGCAGCCAGGCAAACGATGGCCTCTGGCCCGACCACGAACAGACGATGATGGCTCGCGAGCTCTTCACCTTCGGCGCCGCCCTCGACCTGTGGCAGCAGGGCTACGAGGCCATCAAATACCGCATCGACGACAGCCACCTGCTCTGGGACCGCTGGCTGTCCCTCGAGCTGGAGCAGCTTGCCAAGACCAAGACCCCCGAGGGTGTCCGCCGCGTGACCCATCTCTACCGCGATCGTCTCGCCACTGCCCACCTCTCCTGGGACGACACCTCCCAGGCCTTTTCCACCTTCTTGTCCGAGTACAATACGGCAGCCTGGGAGGAAACGATGAAGGAGGTCACGGCTCTTTCTCAGGGAGCCAAGCAGGCCCTTGCTGCTCGCGATGCCTTTGAGCTCAAGCTCAAGGAGGCTTCCAGCGACGATAATCTCAAGTCTGTCATGAGAGGCTATCTGGAGTGGGAGATCCGTCAGAGTCAGGGTAAAGCCTCGAATCTGTGCTGCGGCCTTTTTGAAAGAGCCCTCAGCAGCCTCTTCGCCTTGGACGACGGCGTCTGGCAAGAGTACATCGTCTTCGTCTCCTCCACCCAGACCGAACCCCAGGACCGCGAGAGGCTTCTCGACATACTCCGCCGCGCTGTGCAGCATTGTCCCTGGTCAGGCCAGCTCTGGAACCGTTACATCCTGTGTGCCGAAGAGGCTAAGCTCCCCTTCCCCGACATCGAATCCATCAAGCACTCGGCCACGAGCGAAAACCAGCTATACAAGAACGGCATGGAGAGCATGATCGAAATGTACGTCGCCTGGTGTGGCTTTCTGAAGCGCACCGCCATCGAGGCCACCGCCACCGACGAGGCTGTCGACCTGGCCGACGTCGGCCTCAGGGCCGCCCTCGAGGATGTCGCCGTCGTCGGCAAGAGGCTCTATGGCAAAGAGTTTCAGGGCGATCCAAAGTTTCGACTCGAAAGAATTTACATACAGTACCTGACCGAGAAAAAGGGCGCCATCGACGAGGCGAGGGCCGTTTGGAGCAAACTATCCGATGTCCAGATCCACGCCGACAGTTACGACTTTTGGATACGCTACTACATGTGGGAAATGTTCGTCTTCTCGTCCAACTCCCAGCCTGCCCGAAGTCCTACGCCCTCATCCAGCGTCAGCTCTTGCCTGCGGGTCCCCAAGTTCGGTACTGCCGTCCTCCATGCCGCTGCGAACCGGAAAACTATCGACTGGCCTGAGAGGGTTCTCGAGGTGTACCTACAACATTGCAACGACTACGAGCACCCGACGTCGGTGCGGCGCGCTACTGACATGGTCCATAGGGTTGGCAAAGCAGTCCGGCGGCGGCGACAACGCGAGGAAGAGGCCAAGTCCGCTGCCTTTGCCGCTTATTATGCCGAAACTGAGTCGGCCGCGGTCAACGGATCGAAGCGCAAGCGGTCGGAGCACAAAGAAGACGACGGCCACAAGGACAACAAGCGTCAGAGGACCGGCCCCGAGGAGGCGGCCCCGTCCGGATCGGCCGAGCCCAACGCCAAGAGAGATCGGGAGAACGCCACCATCATCGTGACGGGCCTGCCGGCAGAGGTTACTAAAACCAAAGTCCGCCAGTATTTTAAAGAGTACGGCCATATCAACAGCGTCACGGCCCTCGTGCGGGACGAGGACGGCTCTTCGTCGACAGCCTTGATTGAGTTCGCCAGTCCCGACGAGGCCCGGTCTGCGCTGCTCAGAGATGGCAAATACTTTGGCCAGTCGCAGCTGAGCGTCCAGTCGGGATACGATCTGACGGTCTACGTGGCTAACTTTCCGCCCGTGGCCGACGACAAGTACATACGAGACCTGTTCAAGGACTGCGGCGAGATCCTGAGCATCCGATGGCCGAGCTTAACTGTCAACACCCACCGACGCTTTTGCTACGTCTCCTTCCGCGACCGCACGGCATCGGCCAAGGCTGTGAGCAAGGAGGGCACCCTTCTCAACGGCAAGTTTAGCCTTCTGGCCAAGTATTCGGATCCGTCGCGCAAGAAGACCCGTGAGGGCGCCGTTGCAGAAGGGCGAGAGGTCATTGTCAACGGCCTGGATAAGGCCGCCACCGAGGACGAGATACGGCGCATCTTCTCCAAGCTGGGAAACGTTAGCAGGGTCACCTTACCGGTCAACCTAGCTGGCAAGAACCGTGGCTTCGCCTTTGTGGCTATGGAGACCAAGGAGGAGGCCGACAAGGCGATCGAGGAGATGAACAACACGAAGCTGCGCAACCAGATTCTCCGAGTCGAGCTCTCCAAGGAGTCCAAGGTGAAGCACGCGGCCAAGACGACGACGGCCGGGGAGCCCACCTCACCGTCGTCGAAGCCCAGCAGCAGCGCCGATGCCGGCAAGGGGGCTCCATCGGCGGCAGATATTGCGACCCGAACGGTGGCCCTGATGGGGCTCCCCGACACCGTCAACGACGCGCGCATCCGGGCCCTCGTCGAACCCCTCGGGGCAATCGTCCAGCTTGTACTGCAGCCCGCCCACGGCGGCGCCAAGATCGAGTTCGCCGACGCGGCCACGGCTGGCAAGGCGGCCCTCCAGCTCGACGATTTTGATTTCGACGGCCACAAGCTGCGGACCGGCTCCGTCGACGACCTCCGTCGCGCAAAGGCCGACCGAACCGATGACCGCATCGTCTACGGCGGCGGCGGCAGAAACAGCAACAGCAACAAGGACAAGCCACGCCTCATGCCGCCCCCGACGTCGGTTCGTCGCGCCGGTGGCCCCAAACGCGGCATCGGATTCCCGACTCGAAAAGTACGCGACGCGAGGCCGGCAGAGACAGAGGACGGGAAGCCTGCACCCAAGACCAACGCCGACTTTAAGGCCCTGTTTCTCGGAGCTGAAGACAAAAAGGACGGTGCGGCCGGGGAAGAGGGTGACGCTTGATTGGTACTATATCGACTTGTATGTCTCTGTACATTGGTAGATGTCTTGATGCGGAACCCATGGACTCTTCTGTTTCGGGTGTCCTGCCCTCGTCTCCTGCTCATTGCTGTATAGTAATCCGGATAGACCTACATGGTCACCGGCTGCTAAGAGCCTGAGACGACTGTTATCAGATACTGTACATGAGACCTCTCGAGTGCGAATGTCGCTGCCGTTCATCTAGACTTGAGATCTATTGCGTTCTATATCCTTGGCGTGTTTCGTTTCCCTCGTAACGGAGGGGAGGGTGTCTCTATCAATCCCCTATCGTACCCAGTTTCCGCCTACCTTGGTTTACAAGCTTCCCCTGGCTCTCTCTCCCCTTGACGAGTGGTCAAATTTGAAGGGAAAGCAAGGGAAAACAAACGAAAATATCAAGACACACGAAGAACTTCAAAAGAAAAAAAAAAACTCCCACCTAAAAAGTCAGTAGGTGAGCGACGCCCAGTCGCGGATCGGTAACCTAAGCCTTTCCCATGGCGACGGAGGAGGCGGCGGACGAAGACGAAGACCTCTCCTGCGCCTGCTGCTGGAGCTGTTGGTCTTGCAGCGAGAACAAGCGCTGCCAGACGTCGAACCATTTCTGGTGCTGGGCTGTGATCAACTTCCCCGGTTGTCTGAAGGAGCGGACGAGCATCTCGCGGAGTCGGGTGCGGAGCGTCTTGATTACCAGCATCGTCTTCCAGTCTGGGAGGGCGAAGCGCGCGCGGTTGCCGTCTAGGACCATTACGCCTGAGAACATCTGGGGAAAGCCGTGGTTTAGAAGTTGCAACGTGAAGAGGAGAGAGAGAGAGAGAGAGAGAGAGAGAAAACTCACGTCGCAGCGGACATCGCCGCAGAGTAGAGCAATGGCGAATGGCTCGACGGCCGTCGTCTCGTGCGCGTGGTAGACGCTACAAGCTGGGTCAGTGACGAGAAAGAACAAGATTTCTCAAGGGAGGGGGGGTTTGAAGAGAAGAACCAACGCACGATTTAGATTGCATGATGTGGTAGTAGGAGAGCCACTTGATGTCGAGGTGACCGCGGTTGACCGACGACGGGTGCAGGCTGATGGACTGATTATTGCCCACATTGCGCAGTCCCTTGGTTCCGGGCGTGTCCCTGACGAGCAGCTTCGGATAGAAGCTCGAGGCGATGACCGAAGCAGCCGCCAGGTCGTTGTCACTGTTGACGTCGACGCGCTGAGGAACCTCGACGAAGGCCTGCTCCCTTCGTCCGCGGGCGCCCGAGGCGGCGGCCCTCGAGCCCCTGAGGGCGCGACGCTCCTCCTCCGTCAGAGACAGGAAGCCAGAGTCGGCGAGCGAGACGAGCAGCTGGCCCTTGAGATCCTCAATGTTGGCGAGCGTCTGTTGGCTGAGAAAGTTCTTGCGGCAGAACTGAAACTCCTTGCCCATGCCGCTGTTGGACCGGCACACGCGCTTCCAGGCGACGTAGGCGTTGTACACCGTCAACAGGTCGGAGTCGGCGCGGCGAAAGGCCATCCTCGCCTTGTCCGCCTGGGCCCTCTGCCCGAAAGGTGCCGAGAAGGGACTCTTAGACGAGAGGATGGCGGCTACGGTGATTGCCATGTCCAGGCACTTGAAGACGGTGCCGAGAAGGATCAGCTTGCCCAGGAAGACGTCGAGCGGCAGCCTGGCCAGCTGACGGCCGAGCGGCGTGAGCTCCTCGCCCGGCGTCAGGGCGCGGACGTCGACGAGGGCATCGATGGCGCGACGGATGTTCTTGGCCAAGGGCGGATCCAGCGCCCCGGCCAGCGTCTCCTCGATGCCTCCCATCTTGCAAATCTTGACGCGGATGGCGAGGTCTTGCAGCGAGAGACGGAGCATCTCGGGCGTCTGCTGGTCTGTCATGAGGCTGTCGTGCCGATGCTTGGTGAACATGTGGAAGCATAGGCCGTTTTGTACACGTCCGGCACGTCCACGTCTCTGTTTTGCGTTGGCGCGAGAGATGAAGGTGTCGATGAGCCTCGAGAGCTGCCGCCGCTCGTCGAAGCGCATCTCTCGGTGCTTGCCCGTGTCGATGACGCAAGTCACGTCGGGGATCGTGATGCCCGTCTCGGCGATGTTGGTGGCCAGTACGATCTTTCGCATCCCCGGCGGAGGTACGACAAAGGCCGACTCTTGGTCTTCCGTGGCGATGGACGAGTGTAGGGGGTAGACCAGCCAGTCTCTCGCGAACCGTGGATCGCCGAGGAGCATGTCGTTGAGGGTCCGAATGTCCGCGATTCCGGGCAGAAACACCAAGACCGCCTTGCTGTAACCGCAGAGAGACTCGTCCGTCGCTATATGCGACAGCAGCTGGACTATGAGATCAAAATCGATATGGTACTCGTCCAACTGAGACAGCGTGGCGCGAGTCTTGGCTGAATACGCCGAGATGCTCTGCGATAGGTCGCTCTTCGGGCCCTTGGTCTCGTCCTCCAGGGCGTCGTCGTCAAGGTCAATCATCTTGTCGCCCGGCAAGCCGCTAGGGCTGTAGCCGGTCATCTCGATGGCGTCCTCGAGGTAGCGGACCTCGACCGGAAACGTGCGGCCCGGCACCTTGAGAATCGGCGCTCCGCCGAGATAGCCGGAGAAGTGCTCGGCGTCGACGGTCGCCGACATGAGCACCACCTTCAAGTCTTTGCGCTGCGTCAAGAGCCGCTTGAGTACTATGAGCAGAAAGTCGCTGTCGATGGACCGCTCGTGCACCTCGTCGAGCACCAGATGCGTCACCTCGCGGAGGTCGTTTGAGCCCTCCAGCATACGCATAACGATACCCGTCGTGGCATACACAAGGCGTGTCTCGCGCGTCGTGTTTGCCTCGAGCCGGATCGAGTAGCCGATGAGAGAGCGGTTGGTGCCCAGATCTCCCCTGTTCTCTCCCAACTCCTCGCTGACTCGTCGGGCCAGCGATATGGCCGAGATTCGTCGAGGCTCCGTGCAGTAAATCTTACATGGCTTCCCTTGGCTGAGCTCATGCTCCAAGAGGAATGACGGCACCTGGGTGCTCTTCCCGCTGCGATACGTCAGTAACCTCGCACTCGCTTCGTCGTCTCATCATCTTCACGTACCAGCCGGTTTCACCGCATACGATGACCACCTGGTTCTTGTCTACGGCATCAAGGACTTGAGGCCTGAACTGCCACATCGGTAGCTGCCTTCTTGATTCCTGTAGAACCAGTCAGCTTGTCATCTTATCATTGACGACGAATGGTTGGTAGATACTTACGAGCATGACCTGAAACTTGGGCGAGGCCGACTTGTCAGCCCAGATCTTCTTGAATTCTTCAACACCGGCAGACGCCTGCTTCTTTCGATCATGCCCATTTTCGTTCAAGTCCTGGCCACCCTTGGGTGTAGCTCGGCCTCGGAAAGCGCCCTGCAGAATGACGCCGTCTTCGAGCTCCTGATCGTGGCGCTGCCTGACCAACGACCGCAGCGACTTGACTGCAACGCGATCTTTGGCAGCCAGCCTGTCTCTTTTGGCATCATTCATTTCGTTCCACAAGTCTCGCCAAACCGGCGGAAGCCGGAGCGCCACCTTTTCTTCCCTCGCGTTGCTGCTGAAGATGTGGAAAAGAGCCGTCGTAGCAACATACGCCTCGGACTGCTTCGCGTCTGGAGTGGCCACACTACGCATCGTCAAGGCGAATCGGCTTTGATCCGCGACAATCTCAACTTCGGACACGGGTGAGTCTGTGGGCGGTTCCTGCGGCTTTGTCCACTCGATATCAATCGAATGACGACTTGCCCACGACGTCTCTGAAACATTTTGGTAGTGAATCTTGACGGATACGTCTCTGCGCCCGTGTTAGTTGCGGAATCAGTACCAGCAGGTATAAGGAGGCTAACCTTGATCGACAGGCCTCTTCCAGAATTCTCCTGGGCTGAATGCCAGACCAATCGCCAAAATCTCGTATCTCGACTCTGGTGCCGCCAGAAGAGTTGATCACGGTTTGTGTCTTGCCAGTTTGTGCGTCGACCTCGTTTTGGGGTAGAGACTCGAACAGACCGACAACGCCATCAAAGCCATCATCGGCATTATCTGCCAAGATCTCGGCGGCCATACGCTCGGCCTCGGCAGCGACATTATCGTCCTCCAAAGGCTTCACATCAGCTGCCGGAGGAGACGTCTTGGGCTTCTCACGAGCTGCATTCTGGTTGTGTCGCCTGGTAGCAGCGAGTTGCTTCTCAAGGACCACTCTTTCCGCCTTCCAAAGCTGTTCGGCCACGTCCTTGTCAAAAAGGATGTCGCCCTCGATTTTGCGCAATTTGGCCTCTAGCTTCGCCGTCTCCAAGCTACTGTCATCGTCGGCTTGATCTTGATGCTGTTCCGTATTATCGGGAACCCGACCGCGGCTAAGCAATAAAAGCTGAGACATGGTAGCAACATATTCGGGAACAAGATCTTCGGGTTCTATGTCGTCATCAAAGGTAACCGTGACCTTCTTTGGTTGCTTCTTCCCAAGACGGCCATTCCCATTGGCCTTCTGAATGTCTTTGTCAGGGCGGCCGGTTTGCACAGGATGGCTTTCGGTGGTGGCATCTTGGAAGAGAATTAGCGAATGTGAGAGCGATCAAGGGTGAAAAAGGTACCTTTGATGACCGGCTTATTCTTCGTCTCATACGAAGGAAGCTCGTCAGGGTTACACTGGCGAGCCAGCCACTCCAAGGCCTCGTCCAATCCCCAAATCGAGTCTTTGGTGGCGGCGGACACATGGGGAGCAATGTCGATTATGTGTTGCAGCACAGCCTCGATTCGAGACTCTGGAAAGCCGACAGCTTCTAGTGTTTGACGCAGAGTCCAGAGACGAAAGATCATGTCCTCCTCTTGTGGCATCTTGCCGCTCCCTGCATTCTCGGACGAAATGCTAGAAGCAGAGAAGCGAGTCTCAGCCTCTATAAGGTCGAGGACATGATCGAAAAGGTCCTGAGGTAGCCACTTGGGGATGTTAATGGTGTCGGCCTGACCACGTAGCAGGCGGCGGTCCGTTTCCAGGCGAGAGCGTTGGCGCTGCGCATCACGCTTGGCGCGCGGGGCATGCTTCTCGACCAGTAGCTGCAGCTCCGACTCCTCCAGCTGCCTTTCGAAATCTTCAGCACTCAACGGAGGTTCGGACGGCTTTTGGGGCTGCGTGATGGCCGGTGTCGGGGCGCCGTCGGCGGCTGCTGACTTGGCCTTGGACACATCGACGTCTTTGGCAGACGAAGACTTTGCTTCCGTCTCCGGTCGGGGTTTGGACGCTATTGAAGTCGTCGCGAAGCCTCGAGCCGGGTTGGCGGCGGGCTTCTTCTTCTTCTTCGCCCCGGCCATGGTGGCGTCGTTTCCAAGTGAAGCTAGCTACCTAGGTAGGTATGCAGCGAGACGGGTGACTAGGACCAGTCGAATCGTCGAGGTACCCTGCAAAGGTGAAGAGAAGAAGCAGAGTCGATGAAGAGACCGGCGAAAGCAGAATCCGGTTGCCGTGGTCACGGATACCGGCGAACAGACGCGTCTACTGGCACTTCGTTCGTCCGGCCCAAGCGCGTCACGTGAATGATGGCGGTTGGGCACGAGCCGCACGACAACAGGTTGACTCGGTGGTCCACAGAACGCACAGCTATAGAATTTGGTTCAAGGGTTTGTACTAATAGGCGGTGGCCCCCGTTGGTCTGTCCACTCACGGAGCTCACACATTGATTAACCGCTTTGCCCTCCCTCCCGTGTTAACATAGGCCCCAGGTGCAGCAACGTTAGAGTAGAATACTCTCGTTTGCTGTCGTTGGCGCCCGAAACTGGGCCAAGTGATCGAAGTGCCGTGTCCTCGTGCTTTGTTCGTTACACAAGTCTTGCTATACTATATTATACCTTTGTAGAGGTATGTAGTTATGTATGTATGTAGATATATGCCAGTATGGACGCCATTCAGCCTGACGATGAGATGTTCGAAAGAATATCCTGCCGCTTCAGATGAAAAGGATCGGATATTTAGTCTTCCGGTCCCGACGTGCCGGGCGGTGAGCAACCTCATCAACGGATCATTTTCGGCGCCGGAGACGACTGCTCATAGCTGGTCATCTCGTCGAATCTCGTCGAATCTTCAACACTCGTTTTCGTTTTTAGCCGGCCGAGGGAGGCGCCCGTTCAGTCCGCCTCCCTTATCTTCTCTTCAGTACGCATCCTCCGCGATACCTGCCCCTCCCAAAACAGCCTTCGTCAGCTCCCGATGCTCTCGCCAGTCAGCCAACATGTCTGAAGCTATGGTTGGCGTCAGCCTCGACGTTCTGGCCATACAAAATGCGCTGGCGTCTTCCTCGACCGCCGACCGGATTGCTCAGCTGCGGCAAATCGAAGATCTGATAAGCGAACAATGTAGCAACAGTCTAGCTCCATTTCGCGTCTGACGGAGCGCTAACCAGGAGCTCCCAGCGCTGGACCAGTCGATTCTCCTGCTCCTCCTATATCTCCTCTTCGGCACCCATGCCCTGTACCACGATCGAGAATCTCGCATAGCTGTGCAGAAATGTCTTGCCTCGGCGATCAGCGCCGGCGCGGACGTCAACACGCTCTCGACTTTGGCCAGGACCTTGCGCGATGAGAGCCAGAAGCCAGGCATAGCTGTGTCGAGCGCATTTGCTTTGGTCGAATGGTGCAGTGTCTTCATGCAACAACTCGCCGGTTCCTCTCGCTGGCAGTCTCTCAGCAGCCTCGTGCTCTCGGCCGATGTCGAAGCCATGGACAAATGTCTGCAGCCAGACTCCAGGGGTGGCCTCGTCCGATCTGCCATGGTCGTATCTAGAAGAGGATTTCGCAAGCTTCTCGCGCCTTCCCAGTCGCGGACAGAGAACCTGCATATGGCTGTATCGGCACTCACGGCCAAGGGCAACCAGTCTACGGCGAAGAATGCACCCATGCTCGGTGTCATCGCCGGGGTTTGTGCTCGCCAGGAGACGCTGAAGCCGCTTCTGGAGGCAACGAAGTCAGAATACCTCGAGTTTTACATCCGTGAAATCGTCAACTCTCGAACTCCGCTGCCGGACCATATTGCATCGGGGCTGGACGATTTCTTTAGTCATTTCATCACCCTGGAAGAGGTTGACAGAGACCTGATTCCAGCCATCGAGAAGGGTTTACTCCGCGCGCCTGAAGTCATTCTTGGAGGCGTCCTCAAACCCCTCGTGGCATCACTTCCCGACGCTATGGACCTGTCCGCCACTCTAAGCTGCAAACTTCTAAAGCCCCTTCTGAACGCCGTCAAATCCAGCAACCCTTCTGTCCGCAAGGGTGTTATCGAGGTCTACCGAGCCATTACTGCACGCTGTTTCGACATGCAAGTCATGGACTCCCTTGTCGGCGAAATCGCCAATCCTCTTGCCTCAGGAAAGCTCGCTTCTCCCGAACAGAGAGTCCTCCATGCCGAGATGCTGCAGGCAACGCCTTTTTCAGAGAAAGGTGCACGCGGCGCTTCTTCTACACTCGTCACGGTGGCGTCTAAGGAGGGCAATGAAGCAGCTTTGGCAGCCGAGGCCGCCGCCCTGGCACGTTGTCTTACCATGCTGCTTGAGGCAGGACAAGATGTTGAGAAGCAAATCCAGGATTCTCTGTCCAAGTGTCTCACGGATAAAAAGGCTGCCTCGCGGCGGCTCTGGATGCTTCGAGTCGGGGACATCTTGCAATCGCTTGAACACCAAGAACCCCATCCGGGCATGACCCTTTTCGTGGAGGCGGTAGTTCCCAAGTTCATTGCCAACCTCGAGGAGGTCGTTTCCAACGCTGTCGTCGCTGCTCAGAGCGGTATTCTCGTCGGTGCATACATCATTGTGGCCTTGACACCAGCTTTGCAGCGACAATTCGCCAGCTCCGCGACCTCCACCGCTTTGACGAAGGCAGCCGTTCTTACTCAGGCAATGTCCTTGACCACAAAGCAAGCGTTTCTATTGAATCATCGGATCTACAACAAGATCAGCTCAGCGGAAGAGCTGCATTGGCTCAACCGCGCCTTGTCCTCCGTAATGCTCAAAATTGACAAGTCGGCCGACAAGGAGGTGACACTGGCTTGGTCAGATGCTATGGTATACTTGATTACCTCCAGCAGCGTTCCACCAGGCGTGCAACAAGAGGCGGTAGCTTCCTTATGCACGCTCTACATCCAGAATCCGACGATAGTGTTCCGCATCATCACCGAGTACTTGTGGAGCAGCCTGATGCGCATCGAGGGAAAAGAGGCGGACAGCAAAATGGAGCGATCAAGTCTCATCAATGTCCTCAAATCCATCTGCCCCGAGCCTGGCGAGCTTGCCAAGCGTGGATCTGAAATCGACAGAAAAGTCCTCGAGTCGCAAGCTTGTGCTTTGCTGGTTCTCTCACGCCACGAACTCATACCGCGATCCAGTTGGATTGATATGTGTCTTCGAATGTCAATCGATCCCGGGAAACTTGCACACGACTGCTTGGAGGAGCTGTTGCAGGAAGTTGAGCGGAGGACAACGATGAAGCCGCAGGTATGTTCTTGTGCAATGTCTCACGCTGGTCCGTTTGTTTCTAAGTGTCCATGTTTAGTCGAATTTGATAAAACAAGCTGCGTACAATGCCGCCGCCGAACTGGCTTTTGTCGCTCCGGACGTGGTCATACCGCGATTGATGAAGCTCGCCAGTGAAGATCTGGATGCCAGCCACGTTGGCGGCTTCGGTCCTATGGAGGCAGCCATCTTCAGAACGCCAGAGGGCACATGTTTTGTGGACGTTCTCACGAAGCAAAAGCAGGGCAAGATCCCTAACAAAAATGACAAGGACTATGACATCTTGAATTGGGAAGAAGAGCTCAGAGTCCAGTTGGAACAGAAGAAGGGGCAACAAAGGAAGCTCACGTCGGAAGAGACGCAAAAGGTCAATGCTCAATTGAAAAAGGAGTCTCAGATCAGGGATTCCGTCCGAAAAGCCGAGGCAAGGCTGTTGCGTGGCGTCGGCTTCATCAAGTCCCTGGCCACCGGGCCACCGACAGACGCGACGCTATGGCTTGGTACTGCCGTTGCGTCACTGCTTGGCATCTTGAACGCCGGCGCTAGCCTCATCATCGGAGATGCGGCTTCGTTGGCCTACATTGCCTGCTCGGCGAAGGTGACGACGCGGCTCGGGATCGTTCGGCAGTCCATCGGAGCGGCCACTCTCCGAGCTCTATGCTTGTCAGTACCGGAGGAGTACGTCTTCGAGAACCTCGGCGACCTCGTCACCAGGGTACTTTACCGCATCCGCTTTGCCGCAGAGCAACGGCCGTTTGATGTGGTCTCGTTGATTTACGCCCTGCCGCTCGTCCTGGCTGTTCTCGATCAAGGCGGCTTCGGACCTGAGGACGACGACCGGGACGCGCAACTCGTGCTCGCTTTTGAGTTTCTTTCGCTCCACACAAATGCCTGCGAAGATGAAGCCGTGCCGCGAGCAGAGCTTCTGGCGGCTCTCATCAAGGCAATGCAAAGATATGCGCAACATTACAAACTCGTCAAGGACTGCTTCGCCGACGCTTGTCGCTGCATAGCACCAAACATGAGCCAGAGCGAAATGATGGTGCTAGCAAAAGGAGCAATCGTATCCCAGGCTGTCGTGAGGGCAGCTGTGCTGCAATCAATAAGTGCCGAGGTTGATATGAGCGAGCTAGGCTACTGCGACCAAGTGTGGCTGGCATGTCACGACGCCGTGGAAGAGAACCGTGAAGTCGGCAAGGAGATTTGGGATGAGAGTGGCTTCAAAACCGATGCCACGGTATCCATCAAAATGCTGCCGTATCTGACTAGCAAGGATCCTCAGCTTCGTGGAGCAGCAGCGCGCTCTCTGGCAAGTTCGGCGTCGCTTCATAAGGACTCTCTGGAAGATGCCATACCTCGCCTCAAGTCCATGTACCTCGAGCTGGCAGTCCCCAAGGTACAGCAACTCGATGAGTTTGGGATGCCAAAGAAGATGGATCTGTCCGATCCCTGGGAGGCCAGACATGGAGTTGCTGCGGCTTTTAAGGAGCTCGTCTCCGTCATGGACAAGAGACAAGTCGACGACCTCTTCGACTTCCTGATCGACTCAGGGCCCCTCGGAGACAAGAGCGACGCCGTCCGGCGAGAAATGTTGGATGCTGCGGTCCGGGCCGCCGAGGTTCACGGGAAGGGCATGATTGATGAGCTGATGAAGAAGTTCGAGCGCATACTGGAGCAGCCCGACAAGGGCAGCGATGCTGCTGACAGGGTCAACGAGGCCGTCATCATAATGTACGGAGCACTGGCCCGACATTTGAAACCGGGCGATGGCAAGATACCAATTGTGATCGATCGACTGCTGGCAACCCTCAGCACTCCATCAGAAACAGTGCAGTTTGCGATAGCCGAGTGTCTACCGCCGCTCGTTGGCGCTTGTGCGGACGAATCGTCCAAGTACTTTGATCAGGTTATGGATCAATTGCTCAACTCCAAGAAATACGCCGCTCAGAGAGGCGCCGCGTACGGCCTTGCGGGCTTGGTCCTCGGCAGAGGCATCTCGACACTCCGAGACTACCGCATCATGTCAACACTCAAGGGAGCCATGGACAACAAGAAAGATGCCAATCAACGAGAGGCCGCCCTACTGGCGTTTGAGCTGTTTTCTACGATACTTGGTCGGCTGTTCGAGCCGTACGTGATTCAGATCGTGCCTACGCTACTCAGCGGCTTCGGCGACAGCAACAGCGACGTGCGAGATGCCTGTCTCGCCGCCGCCAAGGCATGTTTCGGAAAGCTGAGCTCCTATGGCGTCCAGCAAATCATGCCGACTCTACTGGAGGGGCTTGATGACCAGCAGTGGCGTAGCAAGCGAGGTGCATGCGATCTTCTCGGTGCCATGGCCTACCTCGACCCCAACCAGCTGGCCAACAGCCTGCCGGACATTATCCCACCCCTGAGCGGCGTGCTCAACGACAGCCACAAGGAGGTTCGGGCCGCGGCCAACCGCAGTCTGAAGCGCTTTGGCGAGGTCATCAGCAACCCAGAGATCAAGGGCCTCGTCGACGTGCTCCTCAAAGCTCTCAGCGACCCCACCAGATACGGAGACGAGGCACTCGAGAGCCTCATCGGGGTTCAGTTCATACACTACCTGGACGCTCCGTCGCTGGCCTTGATTGCCCGTATCCTGCAGCGCGGTCTGAGCGGTCGCTCCGGCACCAAGCGGAAGGCTGCCCAAGTCATCGGCAGCTTGGCTCATCTGACGGAGAAGAAAGACATTGTTGCGCATCTCCCCATCCTTGTTGCCGGACTCAAGGGCGCCGCCGTCGACCCGGTGCCGACGACCCGGGCGACGGCATCCAGAGCGCTTGGATCGCTCGTGGAGAAACTCGGTGAAGACGCCTTGCCGGACCTTATTCCGGGCTTGATGCAAACCCTCAAGTCGGATACTGGCGCTGGCGACCGTCTCGGCTCTGCCCAGGCACTCAGCGAGGTGCTGGCGGGGCTGGGGACGAGCAGGTTAGAGGAGACGCTACCAACGATCCTGCAAAACGTCGAGTCGCCCAAGCCCGCAGTCCGAGAGGGCTTCATGTCGCTTTTTATTTTCCTTCCCGTCTGTTTCGGCAACAGCTTTTCCAGCTACCTTGGCCGTATCGTGCCGCCTATATTGGCGGGCTTGGCCGATGATGTGGAATCAATCCGGGAGACGGCCCTCCGAGCCGGCCGGCTACTGGTGAAGAACTTTGCCATGCGGGCCATTGACCTCCTCCTACCGGAACTGGAGCGCGGCCTGGCCGACGACAGTTACAGGATCCGCCTCAGCTCCGTGGAGCTCGTCGGAGATCTGCTGTTCAACCTCACCGGTGCTAAGGCCGCGGCTGAGGAGAACGAAGAGGAAGAGGACGAGGAAGACGGAAGGGAGGCCGGCGTCTCGCTCAAGGAAGTCCTCGGGGAGGAGAAGCGGAACAAGATTCTTTCGGCGCTCTACGTCTGCCGCTGCGACACTGCCGGAGCGGTCCGTTCAGCCGCCATGTCGGTGTGGAAGGTCTTGGTTCCCAGCCCCAGAACGTTGAAGGAGTTGGTTCCGACCCTCACGCAGCTGCTCATCAGACGCCTGGGCAGCTCCAACATGGAGCACAAGGTCATTGCCAGCAACGCGCTGGGAGAGCTCATCCGCAAGGCGGGCGATGGCGTTCTGTCCAGCCTGTTGCCAACTCTGGAGCAAGGCCTCCAGACGTCGACGGACTCGAGCGCGAAGGAAGGCATCTGCCTTGCTCTTCGAGAGCTCATCTCGTCGGCCTCCCCAGAGGCTCTGGAGGATCACGAGAAGACGCTCATCTCGGTCGTACGCACTGCGCTTACGGACTCGGACTCGGAGGTCAGGGAGGCGGCGGCGGAGGCGTTTGACTCGCTACAGCAGATCCTCGGCAAGCGGCCCGTCGACCAGGTTCTTCCTCACCTTCTCAATCTCCTGCAGTCGGAGAAGGAGGCGGAGAATGCGCTGTCGGCTCTGCTCACACTGCTGACGGAGAGCACACGCTCTAATATCATACTACCGAACCTCATCCCAACTCTGATCTCGCCGCCAATATCGGCCTTCAACGCCAAGGCCTTGGCCTCGTTGTCCAAGGTTGCCGGCGCTGCTATGAACAGACGCTTGCCCAACATTATCAACTCATTGATGGAGAACGAGATCCAATGCCAAGACGAGTATCTTGGGGCACAGTTGGAGGCATCCTTCGACATTGTGATCCAGTCGATTGACGAGTACGACGGCCTCAACACGGTGATGAACGTCTTGTTGGGGCTCCTGAAGCACGAGGACCACCTGCGCAGGGCGTCGACGGCGCGTCATCTCGGCAACTTCTTCTCGGCGACCGACGTCGACTACTCGCGATACAATCAAGACGTTGTCCGCTCCTTGCTGATTTTATTCGACGACGGGGACCAGGACGTCGTCAAGGCTGCGTGGGGGGCCCTCAGCGAGTTTACCAAAAGGCTGCGAAAGGAGGAGATGGAATCGCTTGTCATGTCAACCAGACAGGCGCTTCAGCGGGTTGGCGTTCCAGGAGCAAACCTGCGCGGGTTCGAGCTTCTCAAGGGTGTCAACGCCATACTGCCAATCTTTCTGCAGGGCCTCATGAACGGAACGACTGAGCAGAAGGTGCAGGCGGCGCTGGGGATTTCGGACATTGTCGACAGGACCAGCGAGCCTGCGCTCAAGCCTTTTGTCACGCAGATGACGGGCCCCTTGATCCGAATAGTGTCGGAGCGCTCGACCGAGGTCAAGTCGGCGATCCTGCTCACGCTCAGCAACCTACTGGATAAGATGCCAACGGCGCTCAAGCCTTTCCTGCCGCAGCTGCAGCGGACGTTTGCCAAGTCGCTGGCGGACCCGTCCAGCGAGGTGCTGAGGACGAGGGCGGCCAAGGCCCTTGGGACGTTGATCAAATACACACCGCGTATCGACCCTCTCGTCTCTGAGCTGGTGACCGGGTCGAAGACGACGGACAGCGGGGTGAAAACGGCCATGCTCAAGGCTCTATTCGAAGTCATCAGCCGTGCAGGCTCCAACATGGGCGAAACATCACGGTCCGCCGTCCTCTCCTTGATTGACGTGGAGGCGGGCGAGGGCGACGACAAGATGACGGTCACGAACGCGAAGCTTTTGGGGGCCCTCATCAAGAACGTGCCCGAGGATGCGGCCATGACTCTCCTGAAGAACAGGGTCCTCACCACGCACTTGAGCAACTCATCGGCGGTTGCTCTCAACGCGGTACTGGTGGAATCGCCAGACACGCTCCTCCACAGCGCCATGGCTGATGAGCTGCCCAACCTGCTGTGCCTTGGCTTGGCCAACAAGAGCGTGAGTGGGATCCGGCCGGATGGGACGGTGAAGGTACGTAATGCGGTGCTGACCTTTTCTGCACAGACGTATATTGCCGATAATTTCATCTTGGCGACGGGTAAGATGCTACTCTCGTGTCCGCCCAAGAGCTTCGAGTCTACGAAGAAGGTTTTCGAGGCCCTGGCCAAGACCATCGAGCCCGGCAATCCGGCCGACTCCCGACGGCTTGCCCTCGTCATTGTGCGGACGCTGAGCAGGACAAACATGGAGATGGTGCGACCGCACGTGCCCCTTTTAGCTCCGCCCATCTTCGGCAGCGTCAGGGACCTCGTCATCCCCGTGAAGCTGGCGGCGGAGGCGGCGTTCGTCGAGCTGTTCAGCGTGGCGGACGAGGAGGGCCGAGTGTTTGACAAGTTCATGGCCGGGTCAGGGGCGGATTTACCGGCGAATACGAAGCGGAGCATGGGCGACTACTTCAAACGGGTAGCCTTGAGGCTTGGCACTCAGGTCAGGGAGAGGAGAGATGCCGAGGGGGGTCAGGGAGGCTTGGGCTTGTCCAATGACGAGCAGGAGGACGAAAGGGAGATTTGGAGCGTGGGAAAGGCCGAGGTTACTGGTGAGAGCTTTTCGTAGAAGGTGGCTGAGATGGGGAGAATAATAGTTGATGTCGTATGCTCTGTGGTCGTGAAGTTGGTACGATACATGAATCTTGCTTCGAACCAGTTCTATACAGATGGTTCACCCTCTATCTATCTGTTCATAGCAAGACTTCAACGTCCGATGCCGAAGGCATACGGGTTGTGGTGGGTGCTCATTCTAGAGGGTTCCGTCCGTCTTGGGCCGTGCTGTGGCGTGGTAGGTTGTCGTGGAACGTCGTGTGATTCCTGGACGTTCTGTGACGAGGACTGTGGCGACGGTTCTTTGGGACGGTAAACCCATTCACATGAGAGCTCCTACGAGTCCATGACGGTTGCTGGTGGTTAATGCATGCATGATATG
The DNA here is from genome assembly GCA_001633055.2 of Ophiocordyceps polyrhachis-furcata BCC 54312. Taxonomy (NCBI): domain Eukaryota; kingdom Fungi; phylum Ascomycota; class Sordariomycetes; order Hypocreales; family Ophiocordycipitaceae; genus Ophiocordyceps; species Ophiocordyceps polyrhachis-furcata. The sequence goes on along the minus strand of LKCN02000018.1, from coordinate 493,875 downwards.
GTAAAGGCAAGGTAATGTCTTGAACTCACCCAGTCTCCGTACCGGGAAGACTCGGAAGGCATGGCGCCGCCGATGGCGATGAGCATAAGGACAACGGCAGCTTTCATTGTGAGATGCAGTGAAGAAGGCAGGGTGAAGCAAGAAGAGATCAAGGCGGTTAATATACTTGTCCTACAAGCCATATATATGGGTAAGACGATAAGCCGGTGGTAGCCGCATCAGGAAGTAATAAGTCGTGCATCGTATCGTGAGATGCTTAAAACAGGCGTTGATATCATAGTAGAGAGGGCCTCGACCGCATAGAACAAGTGTCTGGACTCGTAGGGTAGCATTTTATGTCTAACTACAGCAGTACGAGTTGGTCATGTCGTGCCATCTGGGCATCCAGCCAAGAGGTCACAAACAGCCATCAAGGGGGCATGTTATTACCCTATTTGTCTCTAACAATCTGTCGACCTATAGCTGCCTAAGACACTGCTCCGGCCTCCGCCAGCCGGCATGCTTCCACGAAAGCGGCATCGTCGAGCAGAAACTCGCCCAGCGGACGCTCATGTTTCCAAGCCATGCCGGGGACAAGACCCCAGTTCTTGTCCCAAAGCCCGTTCTCGATCCACGTCTGCTTCGTCTGGTCGTAGGCCATGACGTCGATGGAGCTGGCCGCTGTGCCATCGACTGCGAGTCGGCAGCGCTCCTGGCAGAACTGGAGGACGAATTGGAAGAGGGGACGGGAGGCTTCGCGCTCTTGCCACTCGTCGCTTGAATCTTTCATCGCCATCAGGAGATGGGCCGCATCGGATTCCGCATCGGCCAGTTCGAGACGATTCAGACCCTGCTGCACCTGTTCCACGTTTCCAGGCTCCCTCAGACTGCGTAGGAGGTGTGCGGCCGTGTCGACGCGGCGCTCGGCCGGGTGTACGTGGACCGGGCCGGTTTCGTGCTTCCACTGGTCACCGGGCATGTCGAGGACACTCCACTCCGGCTTCCAGATGCCCTGCTTGACCCAACGCTCCTTGATGGCTGCCACGATCGGCTGAAGGCTGGGCTTGGTGGGCTTGATGATGTCCCTGTATGCCACCGGACAGGGGGCCCCGTTGTTCCTGGCCCTGGCCTCTGCCTGGACCTGGGCCCGGAACTGGTGCGAAGGCGTCGTGGCGGCGTGTTCCTGGGCCAGTTCCTTCTCTCGCATGCTGACGAGTTGTTGGATGAGGAGAAGCGACTTGGACTTTTGGGCTTGAGTCGTGGTCCTTGCTGGGTTGAGCTTTGCTTTCTCACTTGCGTATCTCTGCTCGAGGGCTGAGAGGGCGATGGATGACTCGACGAAAGTTGATTTCTTGAAAGAGGAAGTCATTTTTTTTTTTTGTTCTTTGTCTTCAAGGGGGGAGACGTTTTGTCCCTCCTCCTTGAAGGCGTGGCGATGGGAGGCTTTATATATACCTTGCCATCGAGCTCAACAATCGTCGTTTGCCCAAGAAAGGAGAGCTGGATTCACGCGAGATATCTATCGAACAAACGGGAACTGCGTGTAGCCGCGCCTTTCTTTGCCCTGGGACGGTGTTATTCACAGGTAGTTCTTGCTTATACTATGTAACATCGACAAAGGCTGTGAAATTACCGTAGCAGTTTTGAAAAAAGAAAGAGGGGGGGGGACAGATGCTTAACGTGATTGTCATCGCTCTTCTCCAAGGCTCCTTGCTATCCAGGGGGTCCTCAGTGTGTGAAAGTGTCCACGGCTCTTCATTCTCCCTTCTCGTCTTCTTGGGCCTGTAGTGGTTGTTGTCTCCCAATCGTGGGGTCATGAGGCGGATGACATCAAACGCGGCGTGGCAATCGATTCTACGGTTCAGGTGCTTGACGGCACTGGGACTCTATATTGAAAAAGGAAAACAGAACAGTCTCTTGCATGGTAGGGCAAGATGCAACTTGTCGATGGGGCAGAGATGCTTGAATATCTGGATAATTACTTCTGTAGGGAGACCGAGGGAGTTGGCCCGTGAAGCTCGCTCGACCATCTGGTGGAAGTCAGGCTTTAGAAGTGTGTGGGAGGGAGGGAGACAGCCCGGTCACCGTATGTATGTGGGAGCTTGAGTGTATCCTGACAGCCATCGTGTTGCTGGGCCAGTTGGGATGCAGAATTCATACAGGGGAGTTTGATGCTGTTCGATACATGTATTCTTCTTGACCAGCCTCATCGAAGCTGAAGAAGCATTGACAAAGCAACGCTGTCTGACAGACGAGGGAACTACTGCAGCCTTGACGACCGGAGCACGAATCAATAACATGAGGTTGCTTGGCCCCGGCTCCGTGATCCGGCACCGGAGGGCGTCCGACATGCCGGCTTAGTAGCCGGTTAGACGTCGGATGCTAGCTTCGCCGGGTAAACGTCGGCGTCGGGGACCAGAGAGCAGTTCGCCCTTGCAGTGTACATATGTCATATGTACATACGTACATATGTACTTGGAAGACTAACGTGCGGCTTCCAGGCTCTACAGCAGGCGCGGTTGGTGCTTAGGTACCGCGATATGTACGCCGCAACCACCACCAGTCCACCACTACCACCACCACTGCCACTACCACTACCACTACCACTACCACTACCACTACCACTACCAGTCTACCGCTACCGCTACCGCTACCGCTACCATTACGGGCACTAACTACCACCACCTTCAACCAGCAGGCCACCACCACCACCACCCAGCTCGCTCGCTGCACGCACAGGGTTTGCATCCTCATCCTCCCTCAACTCTCTCTCTCTCTCTCTCTCTCTCTCTCTCTCTCTCTCTCTCTCTCTCTCTCTCTCTCTC
>LKCN02000018.1:427200-440174 GCA_001633055.2 Ophiocordyceps polyrhachis-furcata BCC 54312 | reverse complement strand
GGGTATAGAGAGAGAGAGAGAGAGAGAGAGGGAGAATAAGAAGAGAATGGGGGAAAATTGGGCTAGCAAGAGCTTTTTTCTTTCTTTCTCGTCTGATAGATTGGGCGTGGATGGAGGTAATTGGATGAGAAGAGGAAGCGGGATGGGTTTTGAGGACGGGGGGGGGGGAAGGGGGCGGATGAGTGAGCGACTATTGGACGTCCTCTTCACTGCTGGACAGGGTGTGTCTATTAACCGCTCGTGTTGACCGACCTCTCTGTTGTTTACAGAGGTCCGAAGCGGCATAGCCATCTGCAAGCTGTGCAGCTCGACTCCACCTCAGCGCCAACCCTGAGCGCCTCGGCGCAGTTTCCAACCTGGTCGTTATCAGGAGAGGCGGCCCAACCTCGCCAGCCCCTCCCGCCGCCCCGCAGCCCCATTGGGCGCGGGAGCGGAGCGGATCGTGGAGCTCAAGCCGAAACAAGTCATGGCACCGGTTGCCTTGTTCGGACAGTCGTCAGGAGATGGACTTCTCTCTTGATGTATTGATTCATCTACCGCAGAAGCTGTGATCAACATGTCCACACGTTTATCATTGAATCATGAAACGGATACAATGTTGGTTATACGTACCCGGAGACCGTTGCATCGTGGAGAGACGCTATTGGATTGCCGGGAGGGTGGCGCCGCAGGATGCAGGCAGCTCTCCTCCTCTCCCTGGTAGCATCGACACGGTGCCGAATGTCTGCCCGACGGTGGCTGGACAGCTAGGGTTTGTTTTTTTTTTGGCGAGGCGTATCATCACTCATGAGACACAATTGTGCGCCTGTCATACTTCAACTCTGGTAGCTGTCTTCACTGTGTGATTAAGATGCTCTTAGAGCAGGTTGCTGTGACAACATGTCGGGATCCTGGAGCCGTGCAGTAGCTCGCCCGCGGCCTGAGCGTTGGCCTGTAGCTCTCTCTGTCCCACGGAGGGCGTGAGTGGATGGATGGGTTCGACAGCGATCCCCTTGTCTCTAGAGGCTGTTCCTTTTTTTTTTCCTCTCCTTTTGCCAGGCTTTTCATAACCGCCGGATCCTTGGGACGTCCCATTGAATTTCTCTGACGTCGTAGCTGCCAAGCAGGCAGAAGAAAAGCGTCGGCAATCGTCTCTTATTTAACTTCGCTTCCGCCTGCGGTTGGGGTTGGAGGTTGAGGCATTACTATTTACTGTGCACTGCAATAACCGGGTAGCTGTGCACTATTTTTAGGCACCCTCAAGAGTATGTATGTATGTACATACATATGTAAGCAGCCATACATACATATGTATGTATGGCGAGTAGCACGTGACCAACGTCGTCACCACCGCGGCCCGCCCGCGATGCCCCGCCGTACGAATTATCCGCGCCGCCTCAAATTGTGCGCCTCACATACGGAAATATGAAGCAGCGTTTCTCGTCTCTAGATGTCAAGGTACCGTGCTCGACCAATGATGTCGATGTATCTCAACCGCTGACCGAAACCGATCCAGGTCATCGCCCACGAGCTCAACCAGGCCTTGGTGACGCTGCGAGTGGCCAACATCTATGACCTATCATCTAAGATCTTGCTCTTCAAGTTCGCGAAACCCGACAGCAAGAAGCAGCTCATAATCGACTCTGGCTTCAGATGTCACTTGACCGAGTTCGCCCGAACCACCGCCGCTGCTCCCTCGGCTTTCGTTGCCCAGCTGCGCAAGTTCCTCAAGACGAGGCGGGTCACGTCGGTTGTCCAGATAGGGACCGACAGAGTGCTCGAGCTCCAGTTCAGTGATGGACAATACCGCTTGTTTCTCGAGTTCTTCGCTGTAAGTCTTTCTCCTCTCGACTGGCAGCTCCTGAGCCCTAAGCTGATGTAAATGCCAGAGCGGAAACATTATCCTCGCCGATACCGGTCTGACCATCTTGACTATTGCGCGCAATGTCTCCGAGGCGCCAGGCCAGGAGCCACAGAGGGTCGGCCTCAAGTACTCTCTGGATAATCGGCAAAACTACCCGGCCATCCCCGCCTTGTCTAAACAACGAGTCCGACTAGCCTTGGAGTCTTCCGTCGAGAGGGCGGCAGCCTGCGAAGCTGCGGAGAAGCCCAAAGGAAAATCGATGGCCAATTTGAGAAAGAGTCTCGCCGTTTCCGTTACCGAGATACCTCCCGTCATGGTCGACCATACCCTCCGATCTAATGGCTTCGACCTGTCGGCCAAGCCTGAGGATATACTGCAAAGCGACGTGCTTTTGGATAAGCTGGTTCAACTCTTGGGGGAAGCACGTGAAAAGGTTCAAGAAATTACTTCTTCGTCTGTCTGTACAGGCTACATCTTTGCCAAACGCAAAGACAAGCAAGCGAGTGCGGATGATGCTTCACCGAAGAGGGAGGACCTTCTCTACTACGACTTCCACCCCTTTGTCCCAACCGTGCTGGGAAGCGATCCAGCTGTCAAAGTGCTCGAATTCTCCGGCTACAACCAGACGGTGGACGAGTTCTTCTCCTCAATCGAGGGCCAGAAGCTTGAAAGTCGTCTGACCCAGCGGCAAGAGACGGCGAGGCGAAAGCTCGAGGCCGCCAAGCAAGACCAGGCCAAGCGGTTAGAAGGCCTCCAGGAGGCGCAGTCTGTCAACTTTCGCCGGGCTGCCGCGATCGAGGCCAATGTCGAGCGTGTACAAGAGGCCATGGACGCTGTCAACGGCCTGCTGGCCCAGGGCATGGACTGGATAGACGTTGGAAAGCTGGTCGAGAGGGAGCGGAAGAAAAAGAACCCTGTTGCCGAGATCATTGTGCTTCCACTCAATCTTGCCGAGAACATGATGACTCTTCGGCTGGCCGAGGCAGAAGCTGACGATGACGAAGAGCCAGACCCATTTGAAACGGACGATAGCGATTCAGATGGAGAGGCCGTTGCCCCGAGCTCGCAAAAGGCTAAGCAGGTCGAGAAGAGCCTTTCGGTGGAAATCAATCTCGGTATCAGCCCCTGGAGCAACGCAAGGGAGTACTACGAGCAAAGGCGCTCGGCTGCGGCCAAGGAGGAAAAGACGCAGCTGCAAGCAGCCAAAGCATTGAAAAATGCCGAGCAAAAGATCACCCAGGACCTCAAGAAGGGACTAAAGCAAGAAAAGGCGCTGCTCCAACCTATCCGACAACAGATGTGGTTTGAGAAGTTCACCTGGTTCGTCTCTTCTGACGGGTACCTGGTGCTTGGCGGAAAGGACGCGGCGCAGAACGAGATGCTGTATCGCAAGTTTCTGCGCAAAGGCGACATCTACTGTCACGCCGATCTTCGCGGCGCGCCCATGGTCATCGTCAAGAACAATCCCAAGACGCCGGAGGCGCCGATACCCCCGGCGACACTGTCCCAGGCCGGCTCACTCGCCGTCTGTTCGTCTGATGCGTGGGACTCCAAGGCTGGCATGGGAGCCTGGTGGGTGAAGGCCGATCAGGTATCTAAGTCGGCTCCCGCCGGCGAATTCCTGCCCGAGGGGAGCTTTATGGTGCGAGGCAAGAAGAACCATTTGGCACCAGCACAGCTTCTACTCGGCTTCGGCATCATGTTCAAGGTGAGCGAGGCGAGCAAGGGTCGACACGTCAAACATCGACAGCATGATGAACCTGCTGTGGTGGAGGCGAATCAAACGGAAGAAGCAGAAGAGCCACAGCCGGCATCGGATGACGAGCTCGTCGATGGAAGCGAAGACGAGGCGGCAGCGGAGACGCAGCAAGAAGAGGACGCCGGCGACGCTGTGCCAGACCACCAATCTGAGGACGAGAACGATGGCAGCTCTCGCCGCGACAATCCCCTTCAGGCACTCGGTCAAGCAGAGGTGGATGATGAAACGTCAGAGCTGGGTGTCTCACAGCTGGCCATCGTTTCCGATTCCGAGCAAAATCAAAGTACAAATGAAGCCGCACAGGACGACGAGCCTGGCGATGACGGCCAGGATCAGCCAACGCCGGACCCGTCTTGCACAACCACGTCCAGGTCGCAGCCTAGCGCCAAGGCACCCCCAAAACGTGGTCAGAAGGGCAAGGCAAAGAAGATGGCAAACAAATACAGGGATCAAGACGAAGAGGACCGCGCGGCAGCCGAGGCACTCATCGGCGCCGCGGCGGGCAGGCAAAAAGCCGAAGCCGAAGCCAAGGCACGGGCCGAAGCCAAGGCGCAGCTCGAGGCGGCCAAGGAGCGGCGGCGAGCGCAGCATCAGCGGCAACAGAGAGAAACGGCGGCTCACGAGCAGGCGCGGCGCACGACGATGATGACGGACGAAGGCGCCGAGGCTACGGATCTCGACGCGCTCGTCGGCACGCCGCTCGGGGGGGACGAGCTGCTAGAGGCGATAGCCGTGTGCGCGCCGTGGAACGCGCTGGGCAAGTTCAAATACAAGGCCAAGATGCAGCCCGGGGCGACCAAGAAGGGCAAAGCCGTCAGGGAGGTGCTCGACAGGTGGCGGGCCGACTCGGCGAAGAAGGGCGCCGTTGACGAGGCTTCGAGGGACGAGGAGAAGATGTGGCCCAGGGAAGTGGAGCTCATCAAGGCGCTGAGGCCGGAGGAGGTGATCAACGTGGTGCCTGTTGGCAAGGTCAGGGTCATGATGGCGGGCGGCGGAGGCGGAGGCGGAGGCGGCAAGGGCAAGGGCAAGGCCGGTGCGAGAGGTCAGGCAAAGCCTAAGGGGGGGCGTGGCGGGAAGGGATCGAAGCGGTGATGTGGAAAAGGGGGTTGAGATTGGACGTCACATCGGATCATGGACACTGTAAGGGAAGATATAGATATGCAAGAGCACGCATACAAGGGAAAAGAACAGCCCAATCATGACTTTGGTTCAGACTTCGTATATGTATGTATTGTATGCGTAGCAAACGCATCAGTGATGCAACCTCTCGACCCGGCGGACGTCATTGGGCACCCGGGCGATGCAGAGGCCAGCGCAGAAGCGACCGAGAGGCCCAGAGACGGCATCGCGGATAGCATCGCCGAGGTCCTTGCCGTAGCGGTCGCGAAAGGCCCTGCGGACGGCCTGCATGTGAGCCGGATCCCAGTGGAAGCGGACGAGGCGGGAGATGAGCAGCTCGCGGCGGAGGTCGTCCTTGCGGGAGGCGTTGAGGGCGTGGTGGAGGAGGAGGGCGTCGCGGACGGGACGGTTGATGACGCCGTTGAGGACGTGGGCGAGGAGTTCACCCTTTGAGGAGGGTTAGGGTTAGGGTTAGTATCGATATCGATATCGATATTGATATTGATATTGATATTGATGAGAAGATGGATGGAAATCAGACTCACGACGAGGTTTCCGCTCCGCTTGAGAGCCTCTCGCGCAAAGTTTGCGCGATAACGATGCTCATACTCGGCCAGAATGGCGCGGAGATGGTCATGGTTCCGTCTGACGACGATATCAATCATGGCGCTCTCGCCACCCTTGTCGGCCTTGACAGCGCGCCTCAAGTCGGCAACATCCTCGTCCACCAGGTCATGATCCAGCGGGAGGCGACGACCATAGGCGTCATAGTCCTCCATGCGACACTCGTCGAGAACGAGCAAGACGGCCTTCTTGAACTTGTCCTCTTTGAGCTCGGTTCGCATGCAGGTGATGAGGCTATCGCCGTATTTCTTATCGGCAAAGGCATCCTTGACATGACGGATCTCATCGTTTGTCCTCCCCATGAGGGCCTCGATCAGCAGCTCGCGACGGGTCTTGTCGCCTTGGTACCAGAAGTTGGCCCAGTAGGCTTCGCTCTCCCAACGGCCGAGGGCGACGGCGTAGCAGGCCTTTGCCAGGCCGGCGTCGTCGTCTTTGAGCCTGGCGCGGAGGTGCTTTGCTACGTTGACGCCTTTGCGGTCGACGCCCGTCTTGACGAGGCGCTTGTACTCTGCTCGTAGCTCGACGACCTGTTCGTGCGTGAGGCTCGGGAGGATGTCGACTAGGGGGCGGGTGTCGGGGCGGCCTTCGCCTCGGAGGGCTTGGGCTATCGTCGTGGCGATGTCTTGCGGGTCGTGGAAGCGGGCTCGACGGCTGCGTTTGCTGCTTTCGTCTTCTGATACGTCGGAGTGGTAGGCCAACGGTGGTGTAAGGGCTTCCATCATGTCGATGCCGCCTTTATTATTAGTCGGTAGTAGGAGGGGAGAAGGCATAGGGGAACAGTCTTGATAAGTTCCTCGGTAGGATTCGAGAAGAGGCGAAGCCGGTGCGGCGGAAAGCCTGCTGCTTCCTGCTTGTCTGCCGTCCACCGTGAGGGAAGAAGACATGGCCGGACGAGGAGAGGGCTCACGTTCCCCTCGCCCATCCCGGGATCGAGACCGGTTACGGCGGCTGGGGCCCGAATCGTCAACGGCTAGACTGGTCCGATCCCGACTGCGACCGGTATCCACCACCGGACGAAGCCGTTCCTCAGACCTCTCCCTTCTCTCCCTCGGCGGACCGGCGCCGCTCTTTTCCACCGTCCTGTAATACGACTCCCGCTGAGTTTCGTAGTAGCGAGTCGAAGACGATGAGGATGCACCACCACCACCACCACCAGGCATAGATCCGTAGGCGAGATCCTGATCGTCGCGATCCTTGTACTTGCTTCGACTATACTTTTGCGGGAGGAACTTGAGCATCTGGTCCGACATGGCGTATGAGTCTTGACGGCCGTATCCTCCTTCTCCTCCGCTAGGCCGAGCGTAGCCATCATCGTCGTAATCACGGGAACGGCGGTCGCGAGACCTTGATCGGCTCCGCGTGCGGTCTTGGACGTGAAGAGACATGGGCTTTGTTTTTCTTCGTCGTTATTGAGAGGGAGAGAGAATGAGGTGTCGATGACCCGGGGGGGGGGGAGAGAATGAAAATGAAGGGAGAAGAAGATGAAAGATGATGACAAGGAAACGGAAGACGAGATGCTGTGCGCCTACAGTTTCCTCTCTCTCTCTACAGAGCACAGCATGCTACGCAACAGAGGCGCCTGGACGCCGCCTGGAGTCGCCCGGCGCTAAGCAGCCACTGACCGACGTTCCAATGGATCGTCATCACAGTCTTACATATGTACTTTCCATCCTGCCTTTCCTCCTTGCGCCCCCTAGCTAAACTCCAGATCAGCCGCAGACATGCTTCTAGGCAACTACGGATACATCTCTCTTGCTTGTATCGTATGTATGTATGTATGTATGTATCCGTATCCTGGCGACAAGTGACAGTCCGTGAGATGATTGATGACCGCCCTCTCAGGTTCTGACAAGGGTCTGGCGCTCCCCACACCACCACAACTTCCATCCATCCCCATGTCGACGCCCGCCCCCTCTTATCCCCCCCCCCCAAGGTAAGGCTCCGCGCTTGGTGCTGACCTCACTCGACCGCTGCCCTACCCCCCCCCTCCACCGCTGAAAGACAAACAAGGCCTCGTCCTTGCCGGGGAAGCTCGGGAGGGGAATCTGCACCACCCTTGTCCACTCTCGATGCTCCTTGTCCATGTACTGGTCCATGGTAAGGCCTCTGAAGCCGGTGTAGCCGTTGCCGTTTTGGGTGCCCACTACAGCAAGCGTGTCGCCCCTGAAAGCGCCGACTAGTTCGCGAGTGAAGGCGCCGTCGACGCCGACGACGGGGTAGACGAGCAGCATCACCATGCCTTTACCGCCTGCCCGTCTTCGCAGCCAGTCGACGCCGTCCATGACAGCCGTATCGTCGATCCAATTCACCCGCCAACGGCTCTGCATGTTGTCCACGGCGTGCACCGTCAAGCCGTAGCACCGCAGCAGAAAGGACCAGTAGCCGTTGCCGGAGCCGACGTCGACGACGGGGCGACCGTCGGCCAGCCTCTTGAGCACCTCGAGACTCTCGTGGGACGGCGTCGCACAGCCGAAGTGGTGCATGAGAACCGGGAGCACGTGGTGGCTCGTGGGCACCAACGCCGAGGACGCGCAAGGGCCACACCACTCCAGGTTGCGGCACGACCACGCCCAAAAGTCTAGCGACGGGTTCAGGCAAGGGGGTGATTTGCACTTGGGCACGGCCAGCTCCGACGTCAGGGAGGCATGGATAAAGCGCTTCTCGTCGAGATGGCGGGCGACTTCGGACCGGATAGAGCCCTTCTTGGCGTTTGTTCCCAGATTCTTGAGCGCAGACGTCGTCACCGTCGACGGGGTGAAGACGGAGACGTATGCTTCCACGTCCGTCTGCGGCGGCGGGTCCCTCTGCCCGAGTCCAAATCAGCCGGAGAGCCGGCGGGACAATGACAGACTCACGGGAGAGCCGTCGTCGGCACGATACCAGGCGTGTAAGCCGTTGGCTCGACCCAGGCCGACGACGGTCTGGGCCATGTCCAGGCTGACGCTGGCTGTGGCGTGGTAGGTATAGCCATCGTTGGGCGACAGGCCGAACAGAAGACGGCTGGCGTCGGCGAAGCGATTGTTTGCGAGTAGCACCAGAACCTCCCGCTGGAGAGAAGCGTCCTTGATTGCCTCCTGGGGCCGGAAGGGATGGCGAGTCATGACGTTGACAGGGGGGGGGGGGGGCAATAGATGCGATTGCGGCTTCAAGATGCGGGTGTAGGGTAGCTGATTTTAGGCGTGAGGAAGGCGCGCTGGACTAATTTTGCTAAGACGAAGGCATCGTCGAACCCTTGTTTATTGTTCCTTAGCGGTTGAGCCAATGAGGGAGGAATAGGATAGAGGATAGAAGGTGACAAGAAGACAGATATACAACTACACGTACGTTTGAGGTATTGTATTAGCAAGCGCCAATTATCTATCACTTATAAGTTATAACTATGAGTTATGACCTACGTACATATGTATAGGGCCTTCTGACTAACAGTAACAGGTAATCATCGAACGAATTGCTATAGTATAGTATAATAGTAGGGCCGATAGTACGACTGACTAAGCTTCGCGTTAGGATAAGGCTTTGTGCGTCAAGTCCTCCATATTTTTCAGCCTACAGCCTTTATATGTACAGCTCACAGAGTATCCGCACACATGTACATACATAGCTTCAAGCCACAAACATCACATCACACTTCTCTCCCACAGCAGCCTTCCTGCAGAAAACAAGACGCGCGGATGTGCTTCCATACCTCCATCACAGCACGGCCGTAGCGCGGGCGTCTTTATCCTCATCTCTTACCGGCGCAGACTCATTCCGACGACATGCAGAGCCAGGGCGAGACACCGTCCTCCGTCGCCGACAAGACAGCCGACGCTCATCGGAACGCACCGAGACAGACGATGTGTTCCGCCTCATCCTCCTCGACAGGCTATGAGCCGCAGCTGGCTTCGCCGTTGACGCACCCCAACGGCGCCTCGATATTCCCATCGCTGTCGACGTCGGAGCAGGAGGCCATGTCGCGAGAAGCACTGTCGCAGGCCCAAGAAGCCATCGTGGCCGACAACTTCGACGAGCAGGTGGTGCACGACGAGTCCGATGCCGGCTACAGCAGCGACGGCTTCAGCTCCGGCAGCACGTCGGCCGAGTCGTCGGTGCGAGATTACCTGTACGAGAACGGGCGACGATATCATCGCTTTCGGGAAGGCACCTACAACTTCCCCAACGACGACGTCGAACAAGAGGTTCTTGGAGCCTCTTAACCGCAATGGCTGATCGACCCGTTTTTGGCTGACTTTTTTTTTTTTGGTTTTTTTTTGGGGGGGGGGCAGCGAGAAGACATGAAGCACGCCATGGTCCGGCTCCTTTGCAGCCAGAAGCTCCATTTCGCTCCCATCGGCCAGCATCCGCAGCAGGTACTCGACATGGGCACCGGCACCGGCATCTGGGCCATCGAAATGGGCGACCAGTTTCCCAGCGCCCATGTGCTGGGCGTCGACCTGTCACCCATCCAGCCCGACTGGCTGCCGCCCAACGTGCGTTTTCTCGTCGACGACGTCGAATCGACCTGGCTGTACCCGCGGAACCATTTCGATTATATACACTCGAGGCACACCGTGATGGCGGTGCGAGACTGGCGCCGCCTGTTTCGGCAGGCCTACGAGTTGCGTTTCCTTTCCTTTTCTTTCCCTTTTCTTCTCTCTCTCTTTTTTTTTTTTTTGCCACGGAGCAATTGACCGAAGTAACCGACTGACGGCGAGGCGTCTAGACATCTCAAGCCCGGCGGCTGGATCGAGCTGCAAGAGATTCATCACAAGCCGCGAAGCGCCCGGCCTGACGGCAACATGCCGGAGAACCACGCGGTCGCCCGCTTCTGGGCGCGCGTCAACGAGGGCCTTACCGCGCTCGGCATAGATCTGGACCGGGCGGCTGGAGGCTTCCTGGCGCAAAGCATGGGCGACGAGGGCCTCGTCAATGTGACAGAACGCGTCTTCCACGTGCCCATCGGCACGTGGCCCAAGAACAAGGTGCTCAAGACGGTCGGCCTCTACTGGCGCACCATCCTGCTGGACGGGCTGCAGGCGATTGCGCTGGGCCCGCTGACGCGCGGCCTGGGCTGGAGCCGGGACGAGGTCGAGCTGTTTCTCATGGACGTTCGGCGAGCGTACCATGATAACGGTGCTCTGATGTACATGCCGTTGCACATAGTTTACGCCCAGAAGCCGGAGCATTAAAGGGTTCCAGGCCCGACCCGCCGGGACGGAGACGAGACATGCCGGCTCTCCCCCCCCCTTTTTTCTTCTTTTCCCACGGGAGTGGAAGTTATTTTTTTTTTGCTTTTTTTTTCTCCTCCTCACCCCCTTGTTACCGGGCTTCTATTCCTGTTCCTATCATATGCTGATATCATATTCCTTTTGGTCTGTCTGACAACCTTGTTTGACATGTTTCTTTGTCATGCTGGTTTCGTCCCCCCCCCCCCCCTCATCCCCCTTTTCCCCGTTGCTTTGAATCCCGTTGGTTACTATTCGTAGGTTGATTTGGCTTATTTTCCTTTCTTCTCCTCAGTCTATTTATCAGCGTTTCCGCTCAGTGCCTACCTTGGTATGTATGTACATACATACATACTGTCCAAACTGTCCTCCACCTCCACCTACAACACCTGGTATGGATCCTGGGTTGCATCGTTCCCTCTGCCTCTATGACCTATGTTAACGTATGTACAGTGCCAGTGTTACCCTCTTTTCGATAATTCCCCAGCTGCTACGGATACATGGAATCCATTCTCACGTGTAAGTGTGTGTACATATGTATGTAGGATGGATGGAATCCCAAGGTAGCAACGTGGGGGGAAGCGTTCCCTGCTTTTTTTTTTTTTTTTTTTTTTCATTTCTTTTGTTGCGAGGAAGCGAAAGTGAGTGATTGGATGGACGGATGGACGGAGAGGAAGAGCATCTTTGGGACGCACGACGGAGAATTCGAGAAGGAGGCGTTGGCAATTCGAACGCCATGACGCCACGGCGTTCAAGGGGGGTTGGATGGATGGTTGTATGGGATGGATGGAATGGATGGGGGAGAGGCAGGGAGGGCACCCCGGTCCTTTGGGGCTCGGGACTTGGCCTCGTTCTGGTGGCGTTGCTCCGTGTTTATCCAACTAATAACGGGTCAAAACGCCGCGTCGCAGAAAAGCTATCGTCGCCGGATCTGGATCTCTCTCCCTCTCCCTCCCCCCCCCCTCCCTCCCCCCTCCTCTTTGTATCTCTCTCTCTCTCTCTCTCTGTGTGTGTGTGTGTGTGTGTGTGTGTTGTGTATTATTCTTCGGACATCCGTCGCTAACGTGGTGTGTCTCCTTTTCCATCCCCATCGACTTCACCTAGGTATCTATCAGATCAACCTGGGATATTATCAAGGAACAAAAACAACAAAGGGGGAGGGGGAGGCCATGGGCAAGTTTAAAGTGCCGTCATGGCTTCTACCGATGTCGAGCAGCAACAAGGACAAGCAGAATCGCCGATCGTTCTCCGGCTTCTCCCACCGGAGAGTCAAGTCAGACGATAACAACAACAAGCCGTCCCGTATGATGGAGCTCGCGGCCAAGATCACGGTCGAGACGGAGAAGCTGAACAGATATGTCAGGGACAATGGTCTGCCGGAGCCGGGATTCGACGTCGACGCTCCGGATTCGTTCCCGCCTTTGCCGGCTGAGTTGCAGACTAGTCGGCTTGAGGTTGTGTGTGCGGCGCAGGAACTTGAGAGTCTGGTTCGAGGGCCGCGGGAGAATGTGAGATGGGCTGTTTGGAGCGTACGTTTTCAATCAATCTCCGGCTTGGACTTTACTGAGACGAACAAGTATCTGAATACGTTGAGTCTTCAAATCATCAACAAGTACGGCATCGGTACGTTTTGAATCATCGCTCCCCCCCCTTGGATGGAAGACCTAATCTTTTCTTCTTGTTCTTGTTCTTCTTCACAGCCAAGCTCGTGCCCGTGGACGGCAGTTCTGCCGTGTCCCTTTCACAACTACAGGCAAAAACCAAGCTGGATCCGACCAACCTCGCCCGCGTCTTACGACACGCCATGACAAACCACATCTTCTGCGAATCGTCAGAAGGAGAAATCAGCCACACGGCGGCGTCGAGGCTGCTGGCGCAAGACGAATCCCTACAAGACTGGGTGGGCTTCAACTCGGAAGAAGTCTTTCCGTCGGCAGCGCAGGTGCTGAAGGCGCTCGAAGCCCATCCCGAGGCCACGTCGCTGACGATGACGGGCTTCAACTTCGCCTTTGACACGGTCGGGACCGAACCCATGTTCGTCACGCTCGGCAGGGATCCGACGAGGGCAAAGAGGATGGGAGGCGCCATGGCTAGCCTCTCGGCCGGAGAGGGCTACGAGCCGCGTCACTTTGTGGACGGCTATGACTTGTCGGACGTCGATCGGAGGGGGGGCGGCGTCTTTGTCGACGTCGGCGGCAGTCATGGCTTTGTCTGCGTCGAGCTGGCTAGGAGGTGGAAGGGGATGACGTTTGTCGTACAGGATTTGCCGCAGACGGTTGACAGCGCGCCTGTGCCCATCTGCGAGGACCCGTCTGTTGCGGCTCGGATCCGGATGCAGAAGCATGACTTTTTCGAGGAGCAGCCTGTCAAGGGGGCAGATGGTGAGTAGTAGTAGTAGTCTCTCTTGTCCCTGTCCCCCCCTCTC
>LKCN02000018.1:415529-426792 GCA_001633055.2 Ophiocordyceps polyrhachis-furcata BCC 54312 | reverse complement strand
CCCTCCCTCTCTCTCTCTCTCTCTCTCTCTCTCTCTCTCTCACTCTCTCTCTCTTCTTTGCTAACCAACTACATGGTACTGGAATAGTCTACTACTACCGCTGGATCCTACACAACTACTCAACCCCCTACGCAGTGAAGCTGCTCAGGAATCTGATCCCAGCCCTCAAACCGGGCGCCCGGGTCGTCGTCAACGAGCACTGCCTCCGGGCTCCCGGCGCCGAGAAGCCGTGGGACGAGAGGCTGATCCGAGGCATGGACCTGGTGATGATGATCGCTTGCAACGCGCAGGAGAGGGACGAGGAACAGTTCCGCCAGTTGTTTAGGGAGGCCGATGAGCGCTTCGTCTTCAAGGGCGTCACGAGGTCGGATGATTGTCGGATGAGTGTCGTCGAGGCTGTTTGGGAGCCGGGATTGGTGAGGATGAATGGTCGGGGGGAAGATGAGGATGTTGTTGGCTGATGTTATGTGTGTATGTATCGATCAATGGTGTAAGTAAGTAAGTAAGTAAGTAAGTAAGTGTTGGTTGGTGTTTGGTGGTGGTGAGGAGGAAGAAGAAGATGATGATGAGTATGTATGTATATATGCAATGGAGTGTATGTAGGTAGGTAGGAGGTATACTCCATATACGAAGTTCTCAGCGGGCTTAAGTAAGAAGCGTAATTGGTTTAGTGGTAAAATTCTCCGTTGCCATCGGGGAGCCCTGGGTTCGATTCCCAGATTACGCAGAAGCGTTAATTTTTAACCCACCTCTTTGTTTTGTTTATCTCTCGTTTGTTTTGCATTGCACTGAGCAGACACTCAAACAGTGTGAGACGAACGAGGAGACTTGGCAGGCCTCTTTTTACTTGGCTTCTCTCTCTCTCTCTCTCTCTCCCTCTCTCTCTTTCTTTATAGTAAGTAGGTTAGTTAGAGTTGCTCAGTTCATAACATTGAGATGTATACTACGCACTTACTTACTTTACACATGCATACATACATACAAACAAATCATGATGCAACTCAAGCAAACAAAAGACTGAATTAGTTAGTTTACATACATGCTACAATAACATACAAACAAAACAGTCAGTTGATACTTGATTAAATACCAACTAGTAGGTGTATATAGAAAACCCCCCATCTCGTCAACATCAACACCTGGCCCTCTCAGCAACCCCCCTCGCCAGCTCGGCAATCGTACCGTCACCCAAGACGTCAAAGACAGAAACCTCGACGGCAAAGGTGGCGAGTATGAAGCTCCTGACGCCCACAGCCACGAGCGAGTCGACGGCGTACGCGCTCGGGGGCCGGTTCGCGTCCAGCTCGTCGGGTAGCATCGTCATGGCCTGCGCTAGCATGCTGACGAGGGCGGTGCAGACGACTTCTGCGGCGGAGGAGACGTCGACGCAGTGGCTGAGGTTGGTGGTGGTTCTTCCTCTTGCGTTGGATGATGATGATGGTGATGATGATGATGATAGTGATGATGATGATGATGATGATGATGATGATGATGATGACAGGAGGAGGAGGTCGGTGGAGGGGACGTCGACCAGGTTCATGTGTTGATAGAGAGCTGTTCGGCACCAGTATGGGTCGGCTGGTCGGTTCTGCCTCATCAGTCCTCCTGTTCCGACGCCGACTACTATCTGGGCTGGGACGAGGTCGAGGGAAGAGAGAGCGTAGGCGACGATACGCAGGAAATCTTGATGACGGATGGCGTAGAAGCCGCTCGCACGAAGCGTCGTCAGCGTAGACGGATCCGACCCGGCCAGCATGCCCGCACCGAGGACGGGGCCGAGATCGATCGACACCGCCCTCCTTCTTCTGCTGCCGAGACGAAGGCTTCGAGCCATGGCGTCTTGGAACCCATTGCCGGCTGCGTAGTTTGCCTGTCCGCGGCTGCCGATGACGCCCGCGGCGCTGGCCAGGAAGACGAAGAAGGCTTCTTCCGGCACGGCCCGCACGAGGTTGAGCGTGCCCTTGGTCTTGGGCCTCGTGGCCTCGGTCCAGTCGGAGAAGACCATGTTGTGGAAGACTGCGTCGCGGACGACGGCTGCGCAGTGGAAGACGCCGCGGATGGGAGGCATCTGCGTCGCTATCGTGTCCAGCGCGGATGACAGCTGGTCCGCGTCGCAGATGTCCGCTGCCAAGGCCCGGCCGTTGACGCCGCGGGAGCGGAGACCGGCGAGCCAGGATGATGCTGATGATGATGCTGATGATGCTGATGATGCGGCCGAGCGAGATAGGAGCGCTAGATGGCGCGCACCGCTGGAGACGAGGAGGTCGGCGATGCTGCGTCCTAGGCCTCCGAGGCCGCCGACGACGAGGTAGGTTGCGTTTGGATCGATGGCTTCGGCTGCGATGCTGTCTGATCTGGTCTTCTTCTTCTTCTTCTTCTTCTCGTCACGGGCTTGTGCTGCCTTGACCCGAGACTCTCTTCCGTTGACGACGAGACGGACGGGACCAGAGTAGGGCGCGGCCTGGAGCCGTCCAAGGGCGTCGGGGACACGGTCGATATCCAGGCTGTCTGCTTCTTCGCCGTCTTCATCGCCGACAAGACGGACGACGCTCTCCAGCATCTCGGCCACCAGCGTCGGGTCGTCCCTCATAAGCTGGCCGAGATGATGACTGACCACCGTCGCGGCCGGCCCCTGGATGGATGGAAGCGTCCGCCAACAACCATCGGCGAACTGAACAACCGTG
Source organism: Ophiocordyceps polyrhachis-furcata BCC 54312 (assembly GCA_001633055.2). Classification (NCBI taxonomy): domain Eukaryota; kingdom Fungi; phylum Ascomycota; class Sordariomycetes; order Hypocreales; family Ophiocordycipitaceae; genus Ophiocordyceps; species Ophiocordyceps polyrhachis-furcata. Next base: position 424,108 of record LKCN02000018.1, on the reverse strand, counting down.
CCGCCTAATAGATAGACAAAGGAAACGGTCAGACAAGCTCAAGACGACGCGACGGTAAGCCGACACTCACCTCTCCGCACACACCGAAAGCCAGCCCCTATATGCTCCCCCGTAGGGTTAAACACCACATCAACCCCCTTCCAACCAGTCCTGGCCCTCACAAACGCCACGAGACAGCTCTCGTCAACGACGTCAACCATGCTCCCGTCCTCGACACCACATCGTCTGAGCGACTCCCTCTGCCGCTCGGCGTCCGGCCCGAAAATCGAGACGAAGACGTCGTCGGCGCCGATCCGCCTTGCCACCTTGACCGCCGCGAGACCGTGAGCGCTGGCGCCGGCCTGGATCAAGACGGACCGGCCTGGTCTGGACCGGCCCACGTGGACGAGGCCGTAGTAGGCGCTGACGAGGAGGCTTGGAAGCATCTTCTCCTCCTTCTCCTTCTCCTTCTCCTTCTCCTTCTCCTTCTTCTTCTTCTTCCTCCTCTTCATCACCATCTTTGCCTTGACGCGCACAATGTTTCTCATCGCTCCATCCGCCGTAAGCGAAGCCACCTCATCACCAGCCTCCAGCCCTCTCACACCACAGCCGACGCGCCTCACACGCCCGACAGCATCCATGCCGAGAACGGTCTCGCAGCTGCGTCCCATCACCGTCTCCAGGTCGAGATGGGTCAGCGGCACCTCCGTAACCTCAACTTCGACCTCGTCCGGCCGCAGCTCCTCGTCGCAGCAGCAGTCACCGCATTCAGTCCAATACTGCGCACCTTCACCGAGTCCAGGCCGGGCCAAGACCAGTCTCAGCTCTCTCGGACATTCGTCATACGAAAAGGGCCTCTGGATGAGCTTGCCGCCGCCGCCGCCGCCGTCGTCGTCGTTTTCGTGGAGCAGTAGTAGCCTGTTGAGCGAGGCCAGGGGTCGAAGCCGAGGAATGTAAAGCCTGCCATCCTCCTCCCCGTATTCCATCTCCAGGGGGTTTGCGTCATCAGGCTTCTGCTGCCAGGTTCGGCCGAGGATGTCCAGCACGTTGCGGCTCAGCGACGACGAGCCGAGACGGGTTTCGAAGCCGACGTCCAAGCTGACGATGGTCTTGAGCGGATCTTCCGACATGAGCGTCCTCGCAAGGGCGACGATGGGCGCGCCCTTGGGGTTTGTCGGCTTCATGTGGGCGCTGCGTGTGATCCAGAGGATGCCCCTGGCCGACGTTTGAACCGCGTTGAAGACGTCAAAGTCTGACTTGTTCCACTCAAAGACCGAGCAGGCTTCGCCGTCTTCCTTGAGGGAAAAGTCGACAAGCGAGATGACGACCTTTCCAGCCAGTGACCGTGATGCCTTATCCCTTTCAACCTCTGCGGCTGACACGACCACCACTGTGCCCGTCAGCTGCTTGAAAGTCTCCGTAAAGGCGCGAGCTTCGGCGCTCGGCTCGTCGGGCAGCAAGAGGACGATATCCATCTCTGCCCTCGCCGCTGCTGGCTGTCGATAAACGTCCAATGCCACGGCGCCAAAGGCGATCTGGTCCACGTTGCCATTTGCTTGACCGTCTCGACGATGCTGGCTCAGGAACACGCCGCCCGGTCTGAGCTGTTTTCTGAGCTTGTTGACGTCGACGTCAGCATCAGCAAAGACGACGATGACGTGGTAAAGGTGAGTCGAAATCTCCTCGTCCTCCTCGTCCTCCTCGTCCTCCTCCTCATCATCATCATCATCAACCCTCGGCCTCACCTCGATCAAGGGCCTCAGTGGCGTGTGCCCAGCCCAGTCCAGGATCTTATCCACCTCTTCTCCCCGTCGCTCGAGCAAGGTATATCTAGCCAGCCTCGGCGTCTCGTCTCGTCCTCCTTCTACTTCTCCTCCCATCACCGCCGTGAGCGTCTCCCGCGCAGCCATGAAGCCCCCTCCACACTGAAGGACGGCCAGGGCGGGAAATTTGTGAGCCAGCAGCGCCACCAGATCGGCATACTGAGCAGGCGATGCCGAAGCCGAGTCCTCGTCCCAGACAATCTCCGAGCAGAGCCCACGGTGGTTGGGCAAGAAGCCACCGTCAGCCGGCGACGACAAAGCCGTAAGTAGGAGCCCATCGACGATGACGCGAGTGTCGTCGTCGTCGTCGTCGTCGTCTCGTCGCATCGCAATGGTCGCCTCGGCTCCTCGAACACCCGCCCGCTCGACCGTGGCATACCCGGTGAAGCATGACGACGACGACGACGACGACGACGACGACGATCCGACCGACACAAACACGCTCCGGATAAACGTGGGAACCATGGGCGACGAGTCGACGGCGAACAGCGTCTGGAACATGCCGTCCAGCGTAGCCGGATGAAGCACATGAGGATACTCAAACTTGGCCGGCATCTTCGACCGCGTGTCCGGAACGCGCACCCGACCGACGACGGAAGCCTCTCCACGACGAACCTCAACCACGTTGCGGAACAGAGGCCCGTAGTTGATGCCAACGGTGTCGAGCGCTTCGTACAGCTGACGCGTGTCCACCGGCCCATCGCACCTCTCGTCGAGCGCCTCGAGCCGATCGTCATGGGCGCTGAAGACGGCGGCCCAGACATGGGGTCGCGTCCGGAAGTAAAGACCGCCCGAAGCGTTGCGCTCCCATTCGCGACCGAGCGGCTTGGAGTAGATGGAGAAGGAAGCCGGTGCGTCGTCGTCATCATCACCCATCTTCATGTTGAGCGCCACCTCGAGCCCGTGCGTCGAGTTGGGGATGACCATGGCCTTCTCGATGCGCGTGTTGACGACCTCGTAGCCGAAGACGTCGGGCCTCGTCTGGCTGGCAGCCTCGAGAACCATGCTCACCATGCCGGAGGCGGGATACACCATCGTCTTCTGCACCTGATGGTCCTGGATCCAGGGGTTCTCCGACACGCGGATGAAGCCGCGCCACCGGGGCTCCATCGGCGTCGAGTCTGCCGTCGGCGCGCCGATGAGGTCTCGTCGCCCGTACGCCCTGAAGCGGTTGGCGAGGCTGAGGTGCGATTCGTGCCAGTATCTTCGTCCGTGGTTCCATCTGTACGGCGGTAGGTCGGAGAGGCATTTTGCTCTCGCCGTCAGCGGCTCCATGTCCAGGGCACACCCCCTAGTCCACAGCTCGCCGACGAGCCTGAGCAGCGGCCCGGCCGTGCCGCCCTTTTCCATCACCGGCCGATACTCCGTTCTTTGGTCGTCGCCGTTGCTGCCCGCCAGCACGTCCAGCGTCGGCGACCGCAGTGACGGCCGCGGACTGACCTCGATGAGCAGGTCGGGCCCATCTTCGTCCCTCATCATGGCTTCCAGGGCCGTCGCATACCGCACAGGCGACACCATGTTGGCCGCCCAGTACGACGCCTCCAGCTCCGAGCCATCGACGGCGGCGCCCGTGACGGAAGAGAACATGCGAATCGACGGCTCGCAACTGCTTGCCTCGAGGCCGGCGAGCGCGTCGCGATAGTCGTGTTCGACCAATCTCATGTGAGACGAGTGGTAGGCGACGCCGACGTTGAGGACGCGACAGAAGACGCCCCTAGCACGCAGCGTCCTCTCCAGCGAGCTGATGGTGCTGGCCTGGCCCGAGACCGTGACGGACTTGGGGCTGTTGATGCAGGCCACTTGCGCCGACTGCCCGGCGAGATACGCCTCGGCCTCCCGCTCCGACAGACCGACGGCCATCATGGCGCCCCGGAGCTTCGGCGCCCTCTCCCCAAGGCTGGCGGCGGCCATGCCCCTGTAGTAGGCCACCTCCCAGGCCTGTTCTCTCGTCAGGGCGCCCGCCGCGTAGGCGGCCGCGATCTCGCCCGACGAGTGGCCGACGACCTGCCGCGGATGGATGCCGATGGACGCCAGCAGATCGACCAGCGCCACCTGGACCGCCGTCGTCGCCGGCTGTGCCAGCATCACTTGGTTGATCCGGCTGTCCCTGTCGGTTCGGAGCAGCTCCTCCGTGAGGTTGAAGCAAGCTCCCAGCGCCAGGGCCATGTAGCGACTGGCGTCACAGATTCCGCAGCGGAAGGCCTCGAAGACCAACAGGTCCTTGCCCATCTGCGCCCACTGTGAGCCCTGGCCGCAGAAGATGAAGCCGATTCGGGGCGTCTGATCTCGGCCGCCGGCGCGCACGACGCCTTCACGGATCATCTGTTCGGCCTTGGATGCTACGTCTTCTCGCTTGTTAGCCACGACGAACCCCCTCCATTCCAAGGCTGATCGTCGACATCCGAGAGTGTAGGCGTAGTCTCTCAGGCAGATGGCCGACCCAGTTCGCTCCCTGGACTCGAGGAAGTCGAGGTGCGATTCGACGATGCGCCCAACGCCGCTCTTCTCGTGCGAAGAGTAGCAGAACAGCAACTCGCTCTGGTGCGCTTCAACTTGCCGGCCGGATACGGCTCGCATACGGTCGACGACGGAGCTGTGTTGGCCAAACATCCCCCGTGCCGCCAGATAACCAGGAGCCTCGTCGAGAATGACGTGGGCGTTTGTCCCGCCGAAGCCAAAGCAGTTGACGCTGACCCTGCGGATACCATCCTTCTTTGGCCACTCCATGACGGTCGTGGGCACCTAGATATAGATGCCGCCCTCAGTCCACTGCCAGCCGACGGCACGGAAGCATCATCGCAAAGAGAGCGCTTACCGTGACCTTCCACTCCTCAAAATCGATGCCGGTGTTTCCCCTTTCGAAGTTGATGTTGGGCGGAATCTTGGCGCGCTCCAGCATCAGAACGCTTTTGATGATGCCGGCCACTCCGGCGGCGCCCTCGAGATGACCGATGTTGGGCTTAATAGAGCCAACCACCACGGGATTCCCCTTGCCCCTGACCGATCCAAGCGTCTCCGACACAGCCCGCAGCTCGCGCCAGTCTCCGGCCTGCGTGCCCGTCCCGTGGCACTCGACGTAGGCTGTCTGCTCGAAGCTGAGCCCGGCCGAGGCGTAGGCGGCACGGATGTTGGCCACCTGAGCCTCCTTGCTCGGCAGCGTGATGCCTAATCAGGGGGAAAACAACGTCCGTCAGTTGTCTGTGTAAAGGGCCGTCCAACGTCGACTGACTCCCGACTTACCGGGGGTGCGACCGTCCTGGTTAACGGAGCTGGCGCGGATGACGGCACGGATGGTGTCGTTATCACGGATCGCGTCCGACAGTCTTTTCATGACGACGACGCCGATGCCCTCGCCTCGACCGTAGCCGTTGGCCCGCTCATCAAAGGTGAAGCACTTGCCGTCAGGGCTGAGGAAGTTGAGTGCCGTCATGGGCATGATCGTGTTGGGCGTGAGGATCAAGCCAGAGCCAGCAGCCAAGGCCTGTTTCTCGTCAGCCTTTAACTACCCTGGCTGGCGCTGTCAAGCCACCATCGTTCTCTTACCAGTGAAGACTCGTGACTTTGCAGGCTCTGCACTGCTAGATGTACAGAAACGAGGCTTCCGCTGCAGCCGGTGTCGATGGTCATGCTAGGGCCGTGGAAGTTGAAGAAGTGCGATATACGATTGGCCATGATGGCGATGCCGTTTCCCGTGGCAGCATAACGTGGTTGCCAGTCTGGATCTCGAAGGCATATCTGCTCGTAATCTGGGGCCAAGGCGTCAGCTAGCCACGATGCCGTGTAGTTCATAAGAGGCCCTCTCTCTCACCTTTGACGAAAGAGCCGACGTAGACGGCTGTGTCGCTTCCGTCGAGATCCTCTTTACGAAAGCCGGCTGATGGTAGCCTGTCAGTTGAATTCGACTGCCGCAAAGGAAAAAAAAGGGGCCAGACCATTCTCTAGAGCCTCATAAGAGACCTCGAGAAGCATCCTCTGTTGAGGGTCGATGGCTTTGGCATCTTCAGCTGCAATAAAGAAGAACTACGGATGTAAGTGAGAGGTCAGGACGAAGCGGGCAACAAGGCTGCTCACGGGTGAGTCAAAAGCAGCAATATCCCCCTTGAGGAAATGCGCTCCACGAAAGGAGATCTGAGGAATCGTCATGTGAGAAAGCAACTTTCAAGTAAGACTAGGCCTAATCACTTACACTGCCTTGGCGATCTCCGCTTGGATGATAATAGCCGTCGATGTTGAGACGATCTTGGGGAAACTCTGACCACTGCGACTCCCCACGCTCGAGAACTTTCCATAACTCCTCAGGAGAAGAGGCGTCTCCGGGGAAGCGCAGGCCGATGCCTACGACGGCAATGTCGTCGTCCATGACGCTCCCCTAGCGATTCCTTGGTTAAGAGCGTACGACAGAATGTCAAGTATGTGTATATGGAGAAGAAAAAGAAGAAAGAAGGAAGTAAGAGAAAAAAAGGAGGGCCGTGAAGTTGTGGGGGGAAAAGGTTATGAGAGGCGGTGATGATGATTATGATGATAATAAAGGGGAAAGAAGAATGACAACCAAGAGGCAGTGAAGAAACAAAGACAACAAAGAGTCAATAATGACTACAAGAGTTCAGAGACTTGAAGGGTGTAAAAGAGAGAAGACACTCCCTCCCTCCCCCGTACGGAGAGAGCAAAGTCGATATTTAAAAAACGAGCACTGCCCAAGCAGCGTTAAAAGTCGAGGTTCGTTGCCGCGAGGCCGCGGGAGCACCGGCCTTGACAACGTAACTTGACCTTGGTTTTAATCTGCCGTGCCCGGGCCTTTGTTGGTCGACAACTTTTACCCCCCCTCCTTCCTCTCCCCCCCCCGGACCTCCAGCTGATGAAGCAACTGGCAGTACATTCGCCGAGCGGGCCCGACTTTACGAATCAATTTCCCGGCAGGAGTAAGTTGTGAACAACAAACAGTCCTCACCCCTTATTCTGCTTCTTGATCAGAGCCCTCTTCACACGCCCTGGGCTCCCCTGTACCAGCCATGTGGCGTCGTAGAGTGAATGGATGAGACGAGTCAAGTCACTCGTTATTCCGGTGTTGTTCCTCCTTGTTCTTGATCATGCAGTTAAGATGAAGACGCTGCAGCCACACCCCCCCTCTGCTCCCGTCCCCTAGCCTATCTTCTCTTTCACTCTGTCTTTGCCTCGTAACGTCACCAAAACGGTATATGGCCGCGAGAGAGAAGTTGTGTCCTGAGAGGGGCGAATGATTGGCCGGGGTTGTGCAAACAAAACCAGCCTTGACATGAGAGACCGTCTTAATGGACAAGGCAGAAGACAAGATTCCCATATCAGAGCCTGTCGCGGACGCTATGGCATATGACTTCGGCCCTTGATCCGTGACCTAATGATGATGAAAGCAGAGCCGGGGGGGGGGGTAAGGGGGTGCGAACCAAGCCTCGACACGGCCGTTGGGGTGACGATCGAGGTGGCCACAGACGAGCATCCAGGACAAGGGTTTGAGAAGAGAGATGAAAAGAGAAGAGAGAGAAAAATGTAACAATAAAATAAAAAAAAAAAGGTGTTCAATGGCAGGTGTCCACTAGAAAGGTGTTCACTCTCCCCAGTCTCATGACACGAAGGAGGGTTGACGACAGACGATGGGACGCCCTCGTTCGGCTCAAGGTGTAATGTATGTAGATAGATGGATAAGGCCTCTCAACATCCATGACTGACAACTGAAACAACGTCGCGCTGCACGTGTCAGGAAAAATTAACAAAATGCGACGCCTTCCTGCCAGTATGCAAGTATGTATTCCAATCTGCAGACGGGTGGAGATCTAAGCCATCTTGTCATCGCCGTTACATGTATCGAGCGCATTTGCCTTGCCAGAACCCACCTTGGGCGGAGGGAAAAGTGAGAACATGCCTCATTTACTCCTCCTGAAGACGCCCCCGTCCGATAGTCGGCCTTGGCTTGGGGGGAAAGAGGGTGGGATGAGGGATGGAGCCACGGGAATAGACAAAGGAGGATATGGCCCGCGAGGACGAGAGAGGGACGGAGGACGACTCGATGGGAAACAGGTCGTTGCGCAACAAGAGACGGGCAGAGAAGAAAAACCGTCTCTTTCTCCAGGGACAAGCCATGCTCACGGCCCGACGATAGTGTGTGTCCCCTCCCCCTCCCCCCTTTCCCTTCCCCTCGGGTGGCGGAAGGGAAGAGAAGCTTCCCGCTCAGGACGCAAATCTCGGCCCTCGGGTGATTTTTTTTTCTCTTTTATCTTGAAGAAGGAAGAAAGCAGCAAACTTGCTGGGTCACAAGCCAATTAGGGGAAGAGACTCGAGAGACTCGAACGGATTTATAGGCTCGGAAGAAATCGCTTGACTCGATTGATGGGGGAAGCCGGGATAGAAAGGGGAGGGAGGACGTTCGTTGGTCGTCGTCAAACTCGGTCGTCGTTAGCCGGTCACGTGGCCTCCCTGACGACGCCCGCCATGATTGACTATCCTGTCACGTGCGTCAACCTGCTGCACAACAACAACATGCAGAAGCACTGTAGATACCTAGAGATGGGATGCATGCCGGCCGGCTCTCACCTTTGAACTGCACAGGGAGAGAGAGAGGAGAGAGAGAGAGAGAGGAAGAAAGAAAATGGTATCGTGGTAGTGAGTGGTACGACACAGAGCTCATGCATGGGGCCGTTTCTGGGAAACCATTACAGACAGGCAAGGAAAGCTGACGAGTTTCAAGAACCGCCCAGGTGTCGAGACGAACCAGACAAGGGACGAAGAGAGAGCCAGGGGGGGGGG
>LKCN02000018.1:402966-413807 GCA_001633055.2 Ophiocordyceps polyrhachis-furcata BCC 54312 | reverse complement strand
CACGGGTACGACCTCGCCCAGAGTTTGTCTCAGCTGCTTATTCTATTCAACGACTTTCTCTCTCTCTCTCTCTCTCTCTCTCTCTCTTTCTTTCTCGTCTTATTTGCCCTCTTACTCGCCTCCTTCCCACCCCACCCCGGTCTCTTCTCAAAACTTCTCGTTTCTCAGGGAGAGGGAGAGGGAGAGAGAGAGAGAGAGAGAAAGAGAGAGTGAAATCGATTGGTAGTTCGGATGAGGGTCGGTGCTTTGAACCAAGAAAATCTCCTCATCGCTTCCTTGATCCTCTCAAACCCCTGCTCTTCCACCCCTCCCCTTCCCCTTCCCCTTCACCTTCCACTTCCCCTCTCGCCTCTCGCCTCCCCATCTCTCTTGCTTCCCCCTTCCTCTCTAGTTAAAGAAGATATTATTAAAATGATTAAAAAAATGAAATAAAAACAAAACAAAATACAAACACACCCATATCTATGTATGTATGTATGTATGGAGGGAACCAGCCACCCATCATGGCCTTCTCCCCCTTACAAGCTGCTGCTGCTGCTCTTTCTGAATGAGCATCTCCTACAGATTCACCCTCGTCAAAAGATTCCTGCCCTTCAACCCAAAACCTAGAGCGAAACGTCGTCCTTCTCCCTAAGCAAGCCGTCCCAACCAAAACGATCAACTCTTGGGGGGGGGGGGGAGAGAGGTATAACCTCAGACTCCTCCTCCACAATAGGAACAGAACAAAAAAGACCAGATCTGAGATAAGAAGATTCTACATTTGCGGCATCAGCCACGGAGATCTCTCTGAGAGAAGAGAGAGAAAGCCTTTGACGCCATGGCCAACGACGCTGCCATCTCCCTCTCCTATCCCAACCCATCCTTCAGTCAAATGGCCTGTCTAGACGACGATCAAGCCCGTACCACCAAAAACATGGACAAGCAGCTCGGCCTCCAACCCATCCGCGGCATCCGCCAAAGCGTCATCATCATCTCGTACGGAACACCAAACCGCCCGATTCTCTTCCCCCAAGCTGACCAACGCAGCCTCCTCCTAGGCCTCCTGTTTTCCACAATCGACACCTCCATCGTGTCCACGTCGCTGGTGACGATATCGCGTGAGCTCAACGACTTCGTCAACGCGCCCTGGATCGTCTTGGCCTACCTCTTGACGTACATGGGTCAGTTCCGCTGCCCCCTTGGGCATGCGAGGTATTAAAAAACCAATCTTTGACTAACGCTTGTCTTCCTTTTTTTTTTTTGCAGGATTCTCCGTCTGCATCTCCAAGCTCAGCGACATCTACGGCCGCCGTAACATGCTGCTCCTCTCCTGGACAATCTTCATGGGCTTTTCCCTGGGATGCGCAACCGCCAAGGACATGATGGCCCTGTAATTCCGTTGCCCCGGATCCCCTTCCCCTCCCCCTTATTATCCGTCCGCTGACCAGGACCAAGCATCTGGTGCCGCGCTCTTCAGGGCATCGGCGCTTCTGGCCTGTACTCGTTGACCCAGATCGGTCTCGTCGAGATGGGCCCGGGACACCGTCCCAGCCTCATCGGGGCCATGATCGGCGCCACGCTTGCGATAGCCTTTGTTCTGGGACCGCTTCTCGGCGGTGTCATCTCGGAGCTGTCGGACTGGAGATGGATCTTCTACATAAAGTGAGTCCCGTCTCTCTCTCTCTCTCTCTCTCTCCCCCGTCAAACCGGCTGAATGTCTTTTGTAGCATCCCCTGCGGATTGGTGACGACCATGGCCATTGCCAACTTCTGGCCCCAGGAATATGCGGCACACCTGCTCTCGCGAAAGGGCTTGTCGCGCGTCGACTTCATCGGAAGCGTCGCCCTCGTCTGCAGCTCCGGCTGTCTCGTCTACGCCATACAACAAGGCGGCTCGCAGTCGTCAGCCTGGAGAAGCCCCGAGGTCATAACCACCTTTGTGCTGGCGGGCGTCAGCTGCTTCGTCTTCGTCGGCTGGGAGGTTTTCCTGGAGAAGAGACGATTCCACAATGTCGAGCCCATCTTCCCCATACGGCTGATGGGCCGACGGGTCTATGTTGCTGGCTTGATGCAAGTGTTTTTTTTTTCTTCCCGCCAGCACTGCACGAACAAAGGGCTGACTCTTTGCTAGCCTCACTCTGCTCACCGGTTTTCCCTACATCAGCCTCTGCATCATCATCCCGGAGCGCTTCCAGATCGTCGACGGCGAAAAGGCGCTGCTGGCCGGCGTCCACATCCTTCCGCTCCTCGGCGCCTGCGCTGCCGGCTCCTTTCTCGGCGGTGCCCTGTCGAGCAAACGCAACAACACGTCGTACACGCTGGTGGGAGCATCCTGCCTCCAGCTCCTGGGCGTGGGACTGATGACGACGATGAACGGCACCCAGTTGACCGCCGCGACTCAGTACGGATACCAGGCCATCTTCGGTCTCGGCGTCGGCCTCTCCTTTTCCGCCGCCACCATCATGACCAACGCGTTTGCGGCGGAGTGGAGTGTGCGCGCATCTGCGCAGGGGGCCGTCGCACAAGCCCGCGTGCTTGGAGGTTGTGTAGGACTGTCCGTCTGCACCGTCCTCTTCAACCTGCACATCAATCGTCATCTGAGCGACAACCTGACGGCCGCCCAGCTCGACTTGTTGCACCGCTCGCCCCTGACGGGACTCCAGCTCCCGGAAGGCCTGCGGAGATTGGTTAGGGCCGTCTACGTGGGAGCCTTTGGGCAACAGATTCAAGTCATGGGTCTCGTCTGTGCCGTCATGGTGGTCGTCTCCCTCTTTAGCCTCGAGAGATATCCCACGCCACTGCCAGTCGCAGCCGTTGAGACGGTCAACAAGGATGAGGCGTCTTCGTTTCGTCGCGGAAGCGACTCCGGGACGGACATTAACACGATAACGAGCACCCGGCAAACGGTGTAGGACGACTGACTAGCCGGACCATGACATGTTATTGGTGGCAAATGAGGACGGCCGAACGTGAGACGGCTTCTGCAGGGAGTGACGGCATGGTGTTTTTTCTTCTTCTTTTTTTTGTTTGCCGTTTCATTTCTTTGGCGCCTTTTTTGTTCACGCCGTACCTTGCCTATGTATTTTTCCTGCTGCGGCCTTTGCATCTGCCAAGATTGTGTCGAGTCTCGACAAGGGGTTTGTTAACATTGCCATGGTTTGGGAGAATGTGATGTATTCGGTTGTTGGGAAGAAACCTGAGTTAGGTACATGGGTAAAATCTTAAGTCTGACCCTACAACGTGGTTCTTTGTGTGTTCCCCCCCCAAGGACAGGGGGGGCTCTCCCATGGAGCACGATGGAGGATTGTTGTCCGACTCGGCCATCGATGGGGAGGGACGAGCAAAGATGGACTTAGACATCACATGGCATCGTCAAGTCGGCTTGGCCTGGGTGCCGTTCGTCGGTGGTAGGGAGTCGAGGAGAGGTCGGCCGCACGAGATTGGCGAGTACAGGGGCTCCATTGTAGGCGGGCATCTTTGGGATGGTATCATTGCGAAGACGATCGATAGGTAGGTGGTTGAACTTGACGGCGGTTGTAGGTCACGCACATCTCGGTGTTCGGTCACGTGCCGTAGCACCAACCAACACCGAGGTCCGGAGACAGCACGTGATCGGCACTCGGGAACGGGGTTCGGGACCACGCCGCCGTCAGCTGCCGTCACGGGGGCGAGCAATGGCCAATGACCGAACGGAGCTACCTATTCATCACCGCCGATGACGCCACGACCGCTGGTGACGGCGACGGTGCAGGCAGCGCTCCTGGGAGCACTGTCGAACGTGCTCGCGCAGCTGCTGACAGCGGACGAGAGCACCGAGTCGATAGATTGGATCCCGGTGCTTCAGTTCCTCCTCTTCAACATCGTCAGCACGCCACCCAACTTCCTCTGGTAGGTTGTCTCTTTTGTCTGTCCATATTGTGCCCGTTCCTTCAAAGCTGAGAAGAAAAAATCTCAGGCAGGAATTTCTCGAGTCGACCTACCCGCGCAAAAACAACGGCTCGCTGTCCATCTACAACACGATGGTCAAGTTCGCCCTAGACCAGACCATCGGCGCCCTCGTCAACACCCTCCTCTTCAGCATCTTCATCCACGCTCTCCAAGACGCCATGGCCCATGCCCCGCACATGGAAAGCTTGCCCGCCGCTGCGGCCTATTTCATGAAGCCCGGCGCCGTGAATCTGACCCGTGTTGACGCTCTCGCCATTCTAGACGCCGCGAAGAGAGACTTTTGGCCCGTCGTCGTTACGGGACTCAAGTTTTGGCCTGCTGTTAGCCTGATCAACTTTAGCTTCGTCAAGACTGTGGCGACGAGGAACTTGGTCGGTGCTTCGGCGGGCGTTGTTTGGGGGATTTATATGAGTACCGTCGCTGCGCGGTAGAAGCGTCACGTCTTGATTCTTCTTCTCTCAGTCTCATCAAGGCAAGTGTGTGTTTTTGTATAGACCAATTGCATATGAAACGCTGTTGAGGAAAAAAAAAAAAACAAAAAACCCTGTCACTATCGCTGGCTCCCTATCCATGCCAGAAGAGAAGAAGGCTTCCGTGTACATGGATGCTTATGCCGCTACGAAGCCATAAGCCATGACCCAACGCTCACTCAGTATTTCTCGACTTTGATGCGAGCTTGCAACGGTTCTAACGGTGCTGCACAACCGCCCTCGTCGCTGCCATCACTCGCGTAGCCGCTATCCGACGATGGCGGTAGATGATCTGTCGACAAGGGCTGGAAAGGGGCCGCACACGGATTCAACTCGTGGCCCCGAGACGGGAAAGTAGACCGATCCGTGGCTGAGCAGCCTTCCGCACACTGCAGTGACCGGAGCCAGACGAGTATATCGGACGAGAGGACAGGCGATTCGGACGAACGGCGCCGAGGCATTGGGCGGTGAATGACGGTCCCGTCAGCCGACGATGACGGGCGCGAGCCGGACTTCCTGGCAGGGGCTCGCTGGGTCAGCCTCGCCCTGGCCTGCGCTGGTTTCGGAGACGAAAACCAGTCGGGCCCGGGCGTGGAAGCGGGGATATCAAAGGCCACCAAGAGCCGATCGGCAACACTGTACCAGTGCAGCAGCCAGGCACGCATCTTCCAAAGCGTAGGCTCGTCCACCTCACTGCGCATCATCTCGTAGCTGAAGTTGTATATCGTGGCCAGGACCCAACGCAACGGCTTGGGCAGACGATGCCTGGCCTGGACGATGCAGGACCATGTCCTGGCTTGTCTGAAGACGGGGTCGGCGTCGGTCTCGAGGCAGTCTAACGGTGTGAAGAGGCCCAGGAAGTCGATGTTGACGGAACAGGGTTGATATGCGGGGAAGCCTTCAAAGGTAAGGAATGGGAAGAGATAGAGATTCTTAATCCCAGCCCGCGTGTGAGGAAGAAGCTCGCTTCCAAGCTTGATGTACGTCTCATCCTCCCTCGGAATCTCATCTAGGAGGGCGGTATCGTCGACGACGAAGTCATCCATAGTAGCATCGCCAAGGGACAAGCGCCGACCGCGAGCCTCCTCGATCTCGCGCAGCAAGGCATCCATGTCGTCAAAGGAATCTCTCATCCTCGTCTCCGAATCGGTCATGACGGCCGCAAGGTCGTCGTTCAAGAACCAGCAAGCGTGACTGTTGCCCGCGAAGAAGACGACGGCGCATTCGCCGCACCGGGGCTGAGGACCGCGGACGCACACCAGCATGGCGTGGAATTTCCTGTGGACGGGACAGAAATACCACGTCCTGACGGGTTCGGCATGCTTGTCGTGATCGACATGCTCCGGTTTGTTGCCGATGAAGGCGAAGCAGCGACCTGGGCACGGCATGGCGGGCGAGGTTTGATGCATGTATTGTTGAAGACGGTCGAGAGGATGGGATAGAGACAGTTAGGTAGTTAGTTGTCTCTTGCATTGCTTCTTGACATGGATGGTCTGTTTGACTGGCAGCGACGTTCTGAATTCATGCCTACATGCCTTGTCGTCTGTCTTTCCTTGTCTCCCAGTCTCCCTTATCTCTCTGTCAGTACTAGGTAGGTAGGTAAGGCCAGTGAGGGGAAGAGACAGTTGCACCTGGAAGCTGTGAGAGGCTGCCCGAGTGGTTCCTTACACGATCACCATCATCATCTATCATCTACCTACCAAGTCAGTATTACCGTATTACGTATATACATACATACCTACCTAGGTAAACCACCACCTGTCCTGTCCAGCTTACTTGCGGGATATATATGTATGTACATGCATATGCATATACGAGCAGCCCATCTTCATCAACACCCAACCACCAAAGCGAAGCATCAACTTCACCACCAACGCCATGGCAGCCCGAATCCACAGAGTCACGCTGTTCAAGATCCCCAAGCCCGACGATCAGAAGACGCTGATAGAGCAATACAAGGTCCTTCTCGCCACCAACGCCAAGGTGAGTTGTTTGTTTTGTAACGGGAGCTCTCAACAGCAAACAAGAGCTGACTCCTCAAGGACGGAAAACCCTACATCCTCTCTCTCACCGCCGGCATCGCAGAGCAAGACCAGCGATCACAGGGCTACACCGTCGTAAGCAAGACCGAATTCGCCAGCCTCGACGACATGCGATACTTCGACGACGAGTGCAAGGCCCACCAGGACGTCAAGGCCTTCGTCGCCAAGAGCCTGACTGTCGAGGGCGTCATGACCGTCTACTTTACGCCCGGCGTCTCCGGCGGCGCGTCACCTTGAGCTGATTCCAGGATACTGGATACAATCCTACCTAGGTAGGTAGGTAGTTACTAGGCAGGGGTGAAAAGCAAAGATGGACAAGGAATTATAATGCTCTAACCGTCCATGTTGTTTCCATACAAATGCTCATCGTCGTCATGGCAACTATCCTCTCAAGCAGGTTGCGTTGAACCAGGCGCCTCGCTTCTCGTCATCTAACCAGACGCTTCTCTCCCCGTCCCCCCCCCCCCTCACTTGACCCCGCCGGGTACCTCGCTGAATCCTTCGTCGGCTTGTAAATACATGTAACGGCATCCAACTCGTTCCTCTCCCTCGTCCTCTTGGAGGCACGGCCCTCGTCACGTTTAGGCCCGAGTAAGAACCCACATGAAGAAGAATTGAACAATGTACGAGTAGAAAAACAGAAACTGCGTCCTTTGGTTGCGCTTGGCCCGCGAGTCTGTCTGCATAGGGCCGCCCGTGTGGCCCGACGTCTCCGGCAACAGGACGTATTTCAGGGACCGCATCTTGGGGAGGGCGTTAGCTCCCCGAAGCAAGCAGAAAAGCACAGTATCATGGCGCACGTACCAGGAACAGCGAATTGGCCAAGAAGGTATAGATGAAGACGGCCCATCCGGCCCAGCCACCGGTGCCCTTGCCGCCGTTGGAAATCTCCGCCACGGCGATGGTGACAATGATGCCGACAAACTTGTAGCCCGAATAGGCGATGAGATCGAGGAGCTGAGACTGGCTCGAGATGCTCAGCAGGTAGCAACCCAGCTTGAGGGCGACGATCTCGACAATAACCACCACCAGGCCCGTCGTCGCAGTGTATCCCAGAAGTTCCGGCTGAAACTTGCCCCTCAGGCCGGCGATGAGCGTTGAGAGGAGGATAAAGGTAACCAGGGCCATGACTGGGTTGTAGACCGTCAGCAGCGACACGAAAAGTAGGGTATGTTGGCTTGCAGACCTGGTATGTACATGTCCGGACTGTTGATGTCTTCTCGAGGAGGCAAATACCATCCCTCCTGGCCATTGGCGCCCACAGCCTGCTTGCGCGACCAAGGCTTATGCCGCCAGGGGAAGAGGACGAGGAAGAGCTTGTTGACTACATATGAATTGGAGACGTTGAAGTAGTGCTTGAGCGCTGAGACGTTGAGATAACGGCCAAACTGTGGCAGCAGCAAGCAGGTCAGCAGAGCGAAAGTAAGAAGAGACGGGGAGAAAAGGCAAAAAAAGAATCTCTCTCTCACATTCTGCTCGACATACTCCTGCCCATGTTTAAAGGCCGTCTGGCCGAACTGAGCAGCCACCTGAGCGGTGGGATCGTTGATGAACTGCCCATAACCGCCAAAGGCATTCCCCGCCGGCGCGCCCTGCTGGAAAGGCGTCCCGCCATAGCTCTGCTGGTGCGACTGGGCCGAGCCAGGAGGCGGCGGCGGCGATCGCAGCTGAGGGACGGTCGAGACGTGCTGGGGCACCGGGTGGTGCAACGGGGGCGACTGCCCGTACGGCGCCCGCTGCATGGCGGGCGGCGGCGAGAGACGAGGAGAGGACGCGCGGAGAGAAGCGGCTGAAGGCGAACCAAACGAGAGACGCTGTTTTTTTTTTGGTTGCTCTCCAGAGAGAGAGGTTGCTGCTAATTGCTATCCAGGTAGTAGGTAGTAAGTGGGTGTAGGTATGTAGGTATCGTCGGCTTCTGAGTAAGCTAGGTCGGTCCAGAACACGGTGACAACATAACTAGCACGTGATCGCGGCTACGGGCGTCTAGCGCGTATCTATCTACCTACCATTTGCCGAACCACCATCTTCATCATCGTCACCGTCGTGGCCGTCGTGGCATTTGTCCTCCTTCTCCTCCGCTCCATCTTCTCCTCGCGAGATTTCCTCGCCTTGCCAGCGGCCATGCTGGACACGTTCGAGATCCTCACCACCTCGGGCGTCGTACTCTGGTCCCGCACCTTCACCTCGGTCAACCCTTCTGTCGTCAACGGCTTCATCTCCGACATCTTCATCGAGGAGAAAGCCGGGTCCTCTACTTCCTCCACCGCCGCCGCCAACTCAGCCTACAGAAGCGACCAACATACTCTGAAATGGGCGCTCGTCAAGGAGTTGGGCGTCATCTTCGTCGTCGGTTTCGATCCGGCTCCTTCTCCGCTTTACCCTTCTCTAACCTGATGGCGCGCCAGGCCGTCTATCGCTCTCTTCTTCACCTCTCGTGGGTCGAAAAGCTGGTCGATAACATAAAAACTATCTTCGTCTCCCTATACGCCCAACAGCTCAAGAAGCCGCATACGACCGTCGTCGAGTGCACCAATTTCGATGACTATTTCGACCAACAGCTCCAGGAACTCGACGCATCCAGCACGACCGCACTGTCGCGAGACCATTCTCTACTGCCTCAACCGTCGGGCCAAGCACCCATACCTCCAGGCTTGATCTACAGAGGCCGAACGCTCAACAGCGGTCCCCAAGATGCGACGTCCAACGAGTCGACCCCGGCCGTTACCCCCGTCGCGTCTCGGCCTTCAACGCCCGCTAGCGGCAATCTGGTCGTCGGCAAGCCCGGACCCATCTCCAAGATGTCTAGACGCGCTCGAAAGGTCAAGAACTCCGCCTCAGCGCCGGTTTCTTCCGGCGACGAGACGTCGGGCAAAAAGCAGGGGAAAGGCAACAAGCCCCCCAAGAGAGGGCGCAAATGGGATGCCAACGGCTTCGCAGACGAAGAGGGCGACGACATCCGCCTCGACTACTCGGCACAGCCCAACCAGACGAGCGACTCGGACAGAGACGCGGTTGGATTATCCAGCGCCGTGGATCCCGTCGACGCCTCAGCCTGGACTTCGTCTTCTAGAGGCAAATTTGCTCTGAGAGACCTCGGCGATGAGGTGCATGACATGCTCGCTTCCGCCGAGGCCAGCAGGACAACGAGTGCGGCTGCCGACGACGCCAAGGGTGGTGGTGGTGGTGGCCTTCTCGGCTCCGGCGTCAACGCAATCGGCGGCCTCTTCCGCAACCTTGTCGGCGGCAAGACGCTGACCAAGGAGGACCTGCAAACGGCCATCAAGGGCATGGAAGAGCACTTGCTCAGGAAGAATGTCGCGCGCGAGGCTGCCGTCCGGCTATGCGAGGGGATCGAGAGAGAGCTCATCGGCGTCAAGACGGGGAATTTCGAGGGTGAGTTTTCCAAGTCAGAAGAGTGTCCAAAAGCCAAGCCAAAAACTAAATACGACCCGAACAAAAAAAAAAAGGCATCAACTCCAAGATCAAGGCGGCCATGGAATCCTCTCTGACGAAGATGCTCACACCAACGTCATCCCTAGATCTCCTCCGGGAAATCGACTCGACAAGGAGCAGCAACCACAGCAGGCCATACGTCATGTCCATGGTCGGCGTCAACGGCGTAGGCAAGTCGACGAACCTATCCAAGATATGCTTCTTCCTCCTGCAAAACAAGTACAAGGTCCTCGTCGCCGCGGCAGACACCTTTCGCTCCGGAGCGGTCGAGCAGCTCGCCGTCCACGTCCGCAACCTGAAGGAGCTGACGGCCAGAGAGGGCGGCCAGGTAGACCTCTTCCAGAAGGGCTACGGCAAGGACGCTGCCGCCGTGGCCAGAGAGGCTGTTGCCCATGCTGCGCAACAGGGATACGACGTCGTCCTCATCGACACGGCCGGCCGTCGCCACAACGACCAGAGACTGATGTCGTCGCTGGAGAAGTTTGCCAAGTTTGCACAGCCAGACAAGATCCTAATGGTCGGCGAGGTGACGATTCCTTGCCTTCCCTCCTCTCATCCTCCTCTAACCCTCTCAACCCACAGGCCCTCGTCGGCACCGACTCAGTAGCCCAAGCGCGCAACTTCAACGCCGCCTTCGGAGCCCCCCGCTCCCTCGACGGCTTCATCATCTCCAAGTGCGACACCGTAGGCGACATGGTCGGCACGCTGGTCAGCCTCGTCCACGCCACCAACGTGCCCGTCCTCTTCGTCGGCGTCGGTCAGCATTACTCCGACCTGCGTAACTTTTCCGTCTCGTGGGCCGTTGAGAAGCTCATGGCCAGTCCTTGATTTCCCTTTTCGGTTTCTTTGTTTGGCCTCTCCCATTGCAAATTGATGTTTGTTTTCTTGTCCATGGCGAGGAGAGAGAGAGAGAGAGAGAGAGAGAGAGAGAGAGAGAGAGAGAGAGAGAG
>LKCN02000018.1:344454-358220 GCA_001633055.2 Ophiocordyceps polyrhachis-furcata BCC 54312 | reverse complement strand
CCCCCCCCCAAAGAAAGCCGTTTGCGCCCATCATGGCGTACAATTTCTGCATCTTGTTGTACGGATAGATACAAATTCAACCTCCTCTCACTCTTTCTCTTCCCTCTTTCTCTCGCCCTCTCTCAGTCTCTCTGTCTATTATCTCTCTCTCTCTGCCTTTCCGTCTTACATACGCAACCCCCCCCCCCCCCCATCGCCATGTCCCTACCGACCAGCAAACTCCCCACGGCCCAGCTGTCGATCCGTCTTTTTTCCCTACAAAGTCCGTCGTCCCCTGCGTCGTCGCTCATCCACCACCGCCGTCGCGCGCCGGAAAAGCCCCCCCCCCTCCTCCTCCTCCTCCTCCTCCTCCGACGACGACGACATCGTCCCCGATCGCCTCCCCCGCCGCCATCTCCGCTCCCCTGCCTACAGCCAGCGCCGACGCGCCGCTCCCTCCATCGCCTCCCAACCTACCAAGCCAAGCCGGCGTCCGTCTGGTCTCGGCCGCGGATACGGCTGCGCTGCGTCGCATCAACGCCTTGCTTCTGCCCGTCACCTATCCGGATTCCTTCTACGCCCGAGCCGTCTGCCGCGCCCAGTCCGGTCGCTTCTCCCGTGTCGTCACCTGGGCCCACGATGGCGAGGAGGCAAAGGTCGTCGGCGGCGTCGTCTGTCGTCTCGAGTCGGACGATGAACATGACTCCGGACAGAGGCTGTACATCCAGTCGCTGTGTCTCCTCGCTCCCTATCGCGGAAAGGGCTTGATGGCTGCTGCTCTCGATCACGTCATCGCCACTGCAACGTCCGATGCCGCTCTCGACGTCCGGTCCGTGACTGCCCACGTCTGGACCGACAACGAAGACGGTCTGCGATGGTACGAATCCCGTGGCTTTGGTCGTCGCCGCCAGCCCGTCGCCGGCTACTACCTCAGGCTGCGCCCGGACTCGGCTTGGCTCGTCCACCGTCAGCTTTCCCCCCAACAAAGTCCCCTCCCCCAAGGTGAAGACGACGCCGACCTTGTCGCCTCCCGCCCTCCGCCGTCCCGGACCAGCGCCAGCACCCCTGTCCTGCCCTCCTCCTCCTCCGTCGTTGTCGCTCAGTCCTATCAGAACCAGCGACCCGACATGGAGTGGAACGACCTCCCAGCCGACATGGCGCCGGGCTTCCTCGCCAAGCCCAGTAGCGATCCTGCGTCCCGCGCCGGATCGAGGAGCAGCTCCGCCATAAGGAAGAAAAGGGACCGATCGTACCCCGCCGCCGCCTTTGGTAGCTGACACTCGGTTGGAGACTTTTTTGTTTCTTTTTTTTTTTTTTTTTTTGAGCGTCAAGGCTTCATCATTGGCATCAGGGGCTTCATTGAATTGGGTAGATCGGCATATAGAGCATTTTTATCCATCAACAGCTTTGAGTAGAAAGGGGTGGGTGGGTTCCTGGCATAGATGGGAAGATGGGCTGCGCAACTCTTTCTAAGAATCAAGCACCGCGCCGTCTTCAGTGACAGGGCACTTGCCCGCAAATTCGATCCCGCTGCCGTGTCGTCACCGTTGCCACCACTATTAATATACAAATGTTACAAACACGCGCGGAAAGAGAGCAAAAGAAGCCCTCTCCGTTTCAAGCATCCGAACCCTATCGTTGTCTGTTCCACCATATGGCCGCCACGGCAGCGAACCCGAGGATGCCAGCCGCCAAGTATGTCATCCTGGACAGCCTCGACTCCTCCTCTGCGTCGAGTCAGCACTCTTCCCGTCTGTCATCTTCTTCTTCTCCGTATAAGCGAAACTCACCAGCCTGGGCCATGGCGTCCATGCTACGCCGAATGTCCATCCGCAGGTCCGCCAGGAAATCACCCGGCTTCTCCATCCGCTGCGCAACGAGGGCGATGAGCGCCGCCCCGACGCCGCTGCCATCCTTGGCGATGCCAATGCGAATCTTCTTGACGCCCTGCGGCCCGATGCCATCGACGGCAAGCAGCGCCTCGTAAATCATATCCCGGAAAAAGGGGTAATGCTCCACGAGACTGCCGTCGACCCCGATGTCGAGCACCTCCTCGTTCGGGTCATCAACCTTGCCCGACTTGAGCGCCACGGCGCCAATGGCCACGGCCGAGAGCCTTGCGGCCCGGCGGGCCACGGCGTTGCATACGGCCTTGAAGGCCTGCGCGTCTTCGAGCGACGGGTTGTACACCTGAAGCACGTTCTCGAGCTCCTGTCGCAACGTCGACAGCTCGGGGCTGTTGTCCGACGCGGCCACCGACATGATGGCGCTGTCGAGGCCCCAGGGCTTCAGCATGCCCGACTGCGGGCTGATGCTTGTCGTTGTGCCCCAGTCGTTGAAGCTCGAGTTGAGGTCCCTGAACAGGGAGGTGGCCTCGTTCTTCATCATGTCAAGCACCGCCAACCGGACAATCTCGCCCAAGAACATGCCCGACACGCGCTTCTCGAACATCTGGAACCCCGGATTGACGCTCTGGTTATCGAGCGTCCTGTCCCACGGCGTCGTCGGCAGTACGTTAAGCTGGTTGTCGAAGGAGCCCCATTCGGTGTTGACAACCATCTCCCCCGTCGATTTGTCGTACTCGCCCTCGATCCGCTTCTTGATATTGCTCGTCTTTTCGATGTAGGCGCCGTTGGTGCCGGTGCCGAAAATGCCGCCGAGAATGGAGCGGTGCTTCCCGTCGGACGTGTAAGAGCGCGCCATGAGCGTGCCCACCGTGTCGTTGACGAGCGCTGCCACTTTGACGGGGAGGCGAAGCAGGTCAATTTCTTGCTGCAGCAGGGCGCATACGTCTTTGCCCACGGCGTCCGGGATGTCGAAGCCCTTGGTCCATCTTATAAGCCGTCCTTTGTTGATGCCGAGCTGCTTTACGGGGAAGCTAAAGGTGAAGCCGAGGCGGAAAATGTGCTCGTCGCGATAACCCAAGGGCGTGCTGGACGTGTTGCGACGACGGACATGACTCTCGAAATGTTCGGCGTGGTGCTCTCTGAGGAAGAGCTCGATCTGCTTGGCCAGGAAGGCGAACAGTTCCCTGGCAGTGTCGGCCACCATGAGCTGCTTGGGGATGGCAACCTTGTTATACGTGAGGTTGAAGGTGGTGTCACCGTTGAGCGTAATGGAGCAGACGCGGAAATTTGTCCCGCCCAGGTCGACGGCCAGGTAGAGGCCCTTTTCTCCCTTGCGGTCAGCCTACCTACGTTGAGAGAACATCGGTTACCTAGACACTCACCTTTTCTGTGCCGTTCGGTACGCCGGTAACGTAGGTAGGTATCTGGCTGATGCTGGTGTCCTCCCTCTCCAGCCCGTCATCTGACCGACGAGTTGTATGTAAGCGCCGGCGCACGAATCATGGCAAGGAAAGATGGATACTCACTCATTTGATGCAAAAATTCGCCGACATGTCGGTTGATGTCGCCGTCGGAGAAGTCAAACTGAGCTACAACCCGCGTTGTCTCGTCGGCTAGGGCCATGGTGAGAGGGCGGGATACGGGCGGCACGGTCGCGAAGAATGCGGGCTTCAAGCAGACTGGCGCCGGCTCCGACGACAGCGAGCGCGAGACGGCGAGGAGATGATGAGAGGCGCGCAGTAGAAATAGAGCGGGCTGGAGGAGAAGCAGCTTGGCGTCGCCGAGTATCAGCTGCCGAATGCCTCATTAGATTCTAGCATCCGTAGAGATAGTATATGTATGCTTGTTTGTACAGTGCTTGTGCGACGCCGCGTGCACATTGCTCGACCAATCACCGGCGAATGGAAAGGCAAGGATCATGGTTAAGTTGGTGGTGCCCCAGAAGCGGGGATTTTGGGGGGAGGGAGGGGGATGGGGGAGAAAAGGTTTGGGGCTTGTACATACATACATACTATGTCTGTATGTACAGTAGAGATGGGTAGAGAGAGTGAGAGAGACAGGAAGGACTCACTGTCGCCGCCGCCGCCAGCACCACGGCCGAGAGTAGGCCGTGCCGCCAGGTGGCGTCCCGGGCGTGGGAAGACGTCGTGGCGGTAGAGGAAAGACTTCCTTCGAGCCTTTTATCCCACCTATCAACCTACTAGGTATGTATATACCTCCCTTGTGAGGTAGGCAGAGGGACTCGGCTCGCTGCTCCGACACGCACACAGAGGGCGCGCTGACGTCTCTCGTGGCATCCTCCGGCTCAACACCGAAGTCGTAGGGGTTCGGTCGGGCCGGGTCGAAACTCGAAAGGGATGGCTTTCGGCTCGGACGAAAACCCCACTCTGTAGCCGGAGCCGGTGCTTCGGGCGAATCCGGTCACTGGCCACTTGTCGCCGGCCGTACGTCCGTACAGGATGGTGATTGCTCGGAGACGGGCCTGGTAGGGGAGAAGTGTGGTTCATCTGTCATCATCTGCTGAAGGCTGGGGCTGGAGCACACTGTACATACATATGTACATACATACTACTATGCACAGTACCTATCCGAAATGTGCAGTGCGCCTGCACCGGCTGACTCGTTGCGATAGCGCATCAATAGCTCACTAACAGATACCCGCATGCAGCAAGCGGCTTCCAGATACACAGACATCTTCACAAGTCTAAGACGGCCCCATTTCCACTACCAAACCCGCTTCGGGACAGGCTTCTCTTGACTACGACCGCAGCCGTTAACAGCAGCCAGGCGAGAGTCAAAAACACCTTCGCCCGGTGATCGTCGCCTGCGCAGCCTCGTGTTAGCCTTGCTGCATGCATGGGTCTGGTATGTATGTACATATGGTACGGCGTCACGAACCTTCCCTATCCAGCATGTGGGCCATCAGGACGAACAGGTTCAGGGGGAGTCGGAGGGCGCCATACACGTGGCCTCGCATGTTGTCGTCGACGAATTCGCTCTTCAAGAAGCCCATGGCGGGAAAGTAGGCACCAATTGTCGCTTCTAAGACGCAGAACGCCCAAAATACCTTCCGCTCATCTTCGAAGAGCACGGCGCACGACAGGCTTCCGCTACCGATGACCATGGCCAGGTACAGGTCCATCGTTGCGCTTTGCCTTGATGGGGCCTTGACCGTCGCCGAGACGAGAGAACCGGCCATCATGGCGCACATGAAGCTGGAAAAGATGAGTCCCAGCGGCGGCTTTTCGTCGACGCCGGCTTTGAGGCGCACGCTCGTCAGTGCCGCAGTCCAGAAAAAGATGAACAGGTACATGGCTCCTTCGAAGCAGCATGTGCCAAAGGTCAGAGCCGAGATTTTTTTGTTCGTCAGCACCGTCTTGATCCCAAGTTGGTAGTTCCTCCATCGCCACTCGACCACGGGGGCACTGGACTTGACATGACGGCACGAGAACCATAGAGAGCCTCGAGGCTTATCATCACGCCACAGAAACAATACCAAAGCTTGAGCCATCGGGCAGCATAGGTTGGCCAAGTAAAATGGCATGCCTCGCATACCGGATGCTCCGACCAACGCATCGCCTGCGACACCGGAAAGCATGGCGACGGCACTGTTCACTAGCGCCATGTTTTCCAGGACCGTTTTGAGAGGCAAGGTCGACTCATCGAGCTCCAAAGAATGGTACTCGCAGATCATCCACGTCTCAAAGGCGCTGAAGAGAAGAGTCGTCGCCATACCGCCCAACACACGACCCAACATGAGGATAGGCATACTTCTGCATAGCACCAGGGCGGTGGAAAAGCCATTGAGGCAGCAGCAGAAGGAGCATGCGGCCCGTCTGCCGACGAATTCGATGAATTGTCCGGCAAATATGGTGCTCACGGCAGCACTCAGGAAGCCAATGGCGTAGAGAAGCGCGATGTCCTGTTCAGGCAGTTGTTTATCATCCCTGTACAAGGCGAACAGGTGCGGTCCCTGGAACGGCTTCGGGTCAGTCGAGGGCTTGTCAAAGCCGCCGGGAGGGGCCGACTAGCCTGCAACCAGTCGGCAGCGACGGCGAGGGCATATGGGACGAGAAAGCGCCAGTGGAAATTCCGAGCCGTCTCCAATCGCGCGGCATCAAACGGAGCCAGCTGCGGGACAGGTCGTCGGTGTCTTCGATACAGAAGGATTGCGCAAAGAGCGCACAGAAGTGCGAGGTTTTTGGCGTAAAAGTTCATGACTGTGGATGGATGAATGAGATGAAAAGTCTGTCAATGAGGGCGACGAAGACCGACCACCACCACCGACTCCCCATCCGCGCTTTCCCAAGGCCTCATCGGATGTCGTTAGAGTGGCGGGCCCAGGAAAGAGCCTCCAATGCGAAGCTTCCTTGGCTGCAAAGCATATCGAGATGAAGCATTGAGATAGAAAAGGCCCTTAAAAAGGAAAGCGCCACTTCCCATGTACTATTACCTACTAGGTAGGGAAGTAGGTATGCAGGTCGACAAAAAGCTTGCGGTTTGGGTGGATATGGCGATATGCCATGCCATCGATATCATTGAAATCTCCCTCTCTCACGTCCTTGATCCCCATCACGTGACTGTCCGAGACAGACCCAGACGCACGTGACGGCTCCCCACGCTCAAGCACTCACGTCACAGTGTCCCCGCCATCGGCACCTCGAGAAGAGATGCGAGAGCTGCCCGAAGGCTTGTCTGTATCCGTACAGTACAGGGTTGCGGAGAACCTCCCCTTGCATGCTCGACGGGAGAGCACCGAGGTATCGGGTAACGACTAACCTGGCGCCTCGGCGTACCGCGACCTCTCGCCCCGCCTCGAAATCCCGAACAAGTCCTACATACAGCCTGCCAACGCCTTATCGCGGCTTCATCGTTCCCCTGCTCCCCGTTGCGTTGCATTTCGGCCCTTCCGCCAGACGCTTCAGCTCCGAGCGAAGGCCCTCCCTCCGAGTGCCTCCCGTGCTGTCGGGTGTGACGAGCCAGTCAGGAGCTGATCCAGGTACGATACCGCCATCAACCATCCGCTCCAGCCCCCCTTGCTGTCCAGCAAGAGAAGCAAGGACGCATTTAAGAAAAAGAGAAGGAGAAAGAGAGGGACTCCACCGTCTACAAATCGTCTCCTCCCTCCCTTTTCTACCCCGGACAGCAGGTTGTTATATCGCACTTTCGGGATACCAACCTCCCGCGCCCACACACAGCGTCAGCCGCACGAGCTCACCGTTCACTATCCTCCCCATACCGGTGGCTCGGTGGCACTCCTAGGTGGCATTCGCTACCTCTGAAAACCTTGGGCTTTTTTGTTTCGCATCTCTTGTTTGATCTATTTTCACCTCTTCTCTCCCTTTTCCTTCTCCTCTCTTATTGTGTGTTTTTTTTATAGCACCACCACGCCACCGCCCTCGCCCCAAGCTCCTCACTTACTGCGGCCTTTAAGCGAGCCGGGGCCAGCAGCAAGCCAACGCCATCAGCTAATTTCTGACCAGGCCCCAAGTGTCTTCCCTCTCTCGAGCCTCGCCCTGGCCCACCCTTCCCCCCCCCCCCCCTCCCTCCCTCCTCTTCCCTGCCCGTTCTGTCTGTCTTCCTACTAGGGACGTTCCCCAGCGGCGCCTCCACAGCCAATCCAACATCCCCTCACTCTTCCCCATTCCGCTTTCCTTATGAGCTCGAGGAATTCCCGCCTCAAGGGCTTCGGTTTCGGGAAACGCAAATCCGCCGCCAGCATCCAAACGACGGTCGAGGGGGTCCCTCCTTCCAGCACACCCCCGCCGGGCCAGCAGCAGATCTCCCTGCCGGGCCCCACGCCTCCGCTCGGCGCCGCCTCATCAACCACCAGCCTTCCGATGAATCATCCGACCCCGGGCAATCGCCCGCCCAGCTATTCGGCGAACTATATCCCCGTCGATCGGTCGAGTCCTCATCAGCAAGGTCACAGTCGCACTCCGCCCTCCCAAATGGTTGGCGGTCCACCCCCCATCAATACAGGCGCTCCCGCCGCCTATCCGCTCAACATGGCTCCCCCCACAATGGGCGGCGCCCCTCCCGCCGGAGGCCCTCCTGGTTTCGGCGGCCCGACGGGTTATCCTCCAGCTGGCCCACCGCCTGTTACCCAACAGTTTCCCCGCACAAGCGTTGCGGCCGAGGTCGAGGGAGCAAGCAAGAGCAAGGCCCAGCTGATCGTCGGCATTGACTTTGTCAGCAGAGACCTCTCCCCCCCACCGCTCTTGTCTTCACCGCTGTGCTGTACTGACTCTTCTCGTCTCTACAGGGCACGACTTTCTCCGGAGTCGCCTTCGCCTTTGCGACTAACAACGAGGCCAAGGAAGACATCATCTCTGAGTGGCCCGGTGCCGGCTCCTACACCAAGCAAAAGGTTGGGCAGGACGAGGAGCAACGAACGGCGTCGATGCTGACCCGTGGTCGTGGCAGATCCCGACTGTTCTATATTACGACCAGTATCAAAAGGTAGTGGGATGGGGCCCCGACATCGCCGACGCCCTGGCGCCCACGGGCTACCCCAAGCCTGGGGTGCAAAAGGTAGAGTGGTTCAAATTGCAGCTGATGCTGAGCGGCAACACCTACATCGACCCCATCAACCTGCCACCCCTGCCGCCGGGCAAGTCGGAGATCGACGTGGCGGCCGACTATCTGTTCAAGCTCCGGCAAGCCATGCGGTCGGCGCTGCAGAAGACTCTGGGAGAGGTCTTCAATCGAGAGGAGCGTAACATCCGCTACTACCTGACGGTGCCCGCCATCTGGAACGATGCCGGCAAGGCGGCCACCCGGGCTGCCGCCATCCAGGCCGGCTTCCTCCGCGACGAAAACGACAATCGGCTGACGCTCATTTCCGAGCCCGAGGCGGCAGCCCTTTTCTGCTCCAAAACCGGGCTGCTCAACCTCAAGGTGCACGACGCCGTGCTCATTGTCGACTGCGGCGGCGGTACCGTGGATCTGATCGCATACGAAATGGAGGAGGAGAACCCGTTTACCGTCGCAGAGTGCACGGCGGGGTCTGGAGACTCGTGCGGCTCGACGGCATTGAACCGCAACTTTAGCAATATTCTGCGGACGAAGATCCGGAAGATGAAGCTGCCCGATGGCTCCAAGACGGCTGGCCGTGTCTATGCCAAGTGCATCATGGACTTTGAGAACCGGATCAAAGCAGACTTCCGCAACAACGGCCAGAAATGGGCCGTAGACGTCGGCATCGAGGCCGAATTCCCCGAAGCGGGCATCGAGGAAGGCTACATGACGTTTACCAACGAGGAAATCCTGCAATGTTTCGAGCCCGTCGTGAACCGCATCCTGGAACTGGTACGGAATCAGATCATCGCCATCCAAGCACAGAACCGGACGTTGCAGAACATCCTGGTTGTCGGCGGCTTCGGCGCGTCTGAGTATCTGTTTCAGCAGATCAAGCTGCACGTGCCGCCGCAGTTCCAGGCAAAGGTGGTCCGGCCAATGGACTCGGTTGCGGCCATCGTCAAGGGGGCGGTAACGGCGGGTATCACGGAGCGCATCGTCACCCACCGGGTGGCTCGCCGGCACTATCTCATGGCCACGTTGCAGCCGTTCAAGGAGGGCTATCATCCGGAGGCCTACCGGGTACCCTCTCTCGACGGCAAGGATCGTTGCAAGTTTACGAGGCAGATCTTTGTACAGAAAGGGCAGAAGGTCAAGAACGGCGAGCCGGTCAAGGTGTCCTTTTTCCGACAAGTGGCGCCTGGCGCAACGCTCATGTACGAAGACGTGCTCTATGCGTGCGACGACGACGTCTGCCCAGAATACACCAAGGATCCGCGTAAGTGCTGTGACGATCTGGTCGTGGCTCGGTGCTAACCATAAAACAGGCATCAAGGAAGTCGTCACGCTGACGTCGGACCTGTCTCGTAAAAACCTCGAGAAGGACTTTGAGAGGATGGACACGCCCCAGGGAACGTTTTACCGAGTCTACTTTGACATTTACCTGACGCTCGACGGCTCCGAGTTCAGCGCGGAACTCGTGTGCCAGGGCGAGGTTATGGGTCGTTGCCGCGCGCGATTCCGGTAACAGCGATGAGAAGAAGGAGGTACTATTTCAACTCGGATGCGACATTGACTAGAGGCGACACGGGAGCAGACTATGATGATACCTATCCAAGTGCTGACAGACGATGTTGGATCGGCTCTTGAGTCGCATGTCGATGTGCAACTTGCTTGTCTTGTTGCGAGAGGTGGAAAGAGGGAAAAAAAAACAAAGGCACAGGGTAGATGAAATACCGAGCGGAAATTGACTGCTGATAATGATGAGACGAGACGAGCACATTGATGACGTTGGTGTTGACGAGACGATCTGACGACGATGTTGGTGATGTTTGCTCTGGCTGTAATGAGGCGCGGCTTCCACAACAAGACAGGCACAGCTGGTTGTGGTTGTCTTGCAGCAGGCACGAGTGTGCAGACACGGGAAGAGCAGCAGGTAAGGCAAGCGACGCCGGAGCGAGTCGCGGGGAAGGAGGCATTTGCCCGGATAAATGCCTACCGGTAGGTCCGAGGCTCGGATTGACCTCGCCTACTCCTAGGTAGGAAGGAAGGCACCTAGGTGGGTAATGACGACGCAGATCTGACGGGCTGTCCCTTCAGGCCTTTCACCATCTTCACCATCATCATCGCCGTCGCCATCATCCTGCTGGTCAGGCTCGATAAAATTTACCTCCTGAAGCACGCCTCGACCTGATCTCGTCCGCTCATACAGTAATCAATTTAGCAAGTATCTCTATCTTGACATCTCTCGGCTCTTTTTCGTCCATTTTTCACGACACACGAGTGAGTCTGAGGTTGTTGCTTGCGCTGCTGAGCACAGGCAACTCCTCGGACGATCCGGGATACGGGCGCAGCTCGGCACTCGTTGACGGCCCCGGGGCACCTGCTTCCCGTTGCATTCGAGGGCGTCCGCCATGAAAGCTAGTCACTAATTCTTTCTTCTCTCTCTCTCTCTCTGTTCGAAAGACTTGTCTTCTCCTATATTCGGCAATTCCTCCACCTCTGAGATCGACTTCACCTGCGAACTGACGACGCATCCGAGACTAAGATCCCACAGGATCGGTCCTCAAGATTCCGTTTGTCCATGAATCGACTTCTCCTCGTCGTTTTCACCCTCGGATCCCTGGTACCCGGGACGGATGCAGGCGACCTTCGGCCCGTCCGACGCCAAAGACCGGTCGATCCCAGACACCCCAAGCGCGGTCCGCCGGCGAAGCGAGGTCCACCTGGAGGGTCAGAGGAAAAGGTGCCGCTCGTGGTGAGCAACAACTGCGACTCGACGATATGGCCTGGCATCGCCACGCAGTCCGGCACCGGCCCGGGCACGGGCGGCTTTGAACTGCAGCCGGGCCAGAACCGGACGCTATGGGTCGCGGCCGACTAGCAGGGTCGCGTCTGGGGCCGGACCAACTGCACCGTCAACGGCAACTCTTGCGCCTGCAAGACGGGCGACTGCTTCGCCAAACTGGACTACGAGTTCAGCGTAAGTCGCGAGACTGTTTTGTCACGCCACGTCAACTCGGGTATAGTGGCTAACAGCCGAAGCAGGGAGCTCCGCCGGCGACACTTGCCGAGTTCAATCTCGCGGGTGGTGTCCAGGGCATGCAGACGTTTTACGATCTCTCGCTGGTGGACGGCTACAACTTACCGATGGGCATCGTCTACATCCCGGCCAAGAACACGTCTTACATCCCGCCCAACCTGACCAACTGCGCCTGCATCGCGACGGCCGGCTGGCTGGCGGCGGTGGCCCCCAACGGCACCTTTTACGCCAACGCCTCGTTCCCCGTCCCTCTCGAGGCCAACGAGACGAACGAGAGCGTCAGCGGATGGTGTCCCTGGCCGAACCTCGCCTTCCCCCCGACGGAGCCCAACAGCGGCATCTACCCTTATCCAGACGACCAGGTGCAGAGACCGGCGTTTGCGCCGTGCAAGAGCGCGTGCGCCACGACGGGGGCGGACAAGGACTGCTGCATCGGCAAGTATCACGACCCTCGCATTTGCAAGCCGTCGCGGTACAGCACGTCTGTCAAGGCGGTGTGTCCCGACGCCTACAGCTTTGCCTTTGACGACCAGCAGTCGACCTTTATCGTTCCCAAGGGCGGCGGCTGGGAAATCGTCATGTGTCCGGCCGGACGGTCGACCGACATTCTGCGTCGGCTGGGGAAGGAGCTGTTTGAGCTTGCCAGCGGTGGAAGGCTTTCAGACCAGTCCATCAAGCGGCTGAGGGAGGCGACCTTTATGGAGATGGAGGCCGACGCGGACATGAGGACGGAGACGGAGACGGAGACGGACAGTCAGATGAAGACGGATACGGGGACGAGGACGGAGACGAGGACGCACGCTTCGGGGGCCGGGCTGTCGAGGAGACCGATGCTCACGGCGGCGGTGACTGCCCTGGCCTCGGTATTGCTCGTGGCTTGAAGGAAGGGTGTCCTGTTGAAGGAGGGATCAAGGGGAAAGGAGAGGGGCGACTCCTTTTGTTTCTTTAAGGGTCCCGACCTACGACGGCGATGAGAGATGGGAGGCAATCGAGAGAAAAGTCACGAAAAAAAAAAACAACCAAAGGGAGGGAAAAAGGTGAAGAAAAATGCCCTAGAGAAGCCCTGTATAGCAGCATAGCAGAGTGAACCTAGTATCATGTCATATGATGATGGATGATGGTTGATGGTGGTGGTGATGGTGATGGTGATGGTGATGGTGATGGTGATGGTGATGATGATGATGATGACGATGACGATGACGATGACGAGGACGAGGACGAGGACGAGGACGAGGACGATGATGCTTGTGATGGTAGTGGCGTTTGGTGGTGGTAATGGTTGTGGTGTTGCGTAACGCGCCGTATCCTTTCTGGCATGGGCGGTTGGATCTAGAGGTTGTGACTTAGGGTGTGTGTGTGTGTGTGTGCAAGTGACGACGACAAGTCTGGCTAGAATACAAGAAGAAAGGGCCGGTAGGTGCAGAGAGGCAGCTAGGCGGAGATGTTTGCCTTTCTCAACCGCTCCCACTCGGCGCGATCCTCCTCATCGCTACCACTGAAGTCGGCGTCTTCATCGTCGTCGACGCCATGTTGTTGCGGAGGAATATCAATATCATGCGCGGTAGCGGAACCATTTTTCCCGACGTGATGATCATGATGAGAGACGGTGACGAAGTCGCCCGCATTCTGGCTCGCGAACTCGGTCTGGAGAACGAGCTCCCTCAGCTCGGTGTTAGAAGGGTCGATGAGCTGGACGGGCGTCAGGCCGCCCTTGTTCCTGACGCGCGGGTTCGAGCCGGCCTCGAGCATCATCTCGACCAGAGCTCGGCCGAAGGGTCGCTGGGCGGGCGGCTCGTCGTTGAGCCATCTGATTGCGGTGTGGAGGGGGGTGTCTCCTTGAAGGCGGTTGATGGGGTCGCATTCGAAGTTTGGTTGGTCTAGGAGGAGGTCTATGATTTCGTCTGTTGGCCCAAAAAAAAAAAAACGAATGTTAGCCACGGTATATATATATATACGAGTATATAGATATATATATATATAGAGAGAGAGAGAGTGAAACCGACAGTTTCCTTGTGAGGCCGCTTCGTGGTAGAGATGGTTGCCCATCACGGTTACGGTATCGTTCAGCAGCGAGGAAATGTCATCTTCGGATCGGCCGGATAGAGCATCGGTGAGGAGATCTGTGTTATTCCGTCGACAGGCTTCGATGAGGATTTCCTTTACTGACGCGCCCTATTATTTTTGTGTGGTGGTACTGTTAGTCAAGCTGGTTTGGTGGTGATTTGAACGGATCGTCATCGTACCTCGTGCTCTTCCTCGACTGCGACGACCATTGTGTTGTTGTTGTTGTTGTTTAACAGTCTCTGTTCTTCGCTGAAAACGATGAGGAAAGAAGAAAGGGGGAAAGGAGGGAGAGAGAGAGAGAGAGAGAGAGAGAG
>LKCN02000018.1:319583-334703 GCA_001633055.2 Ophiocordyceps polyrhachis-furcata BCC 54312 | reverse complement strand
CATCATCATCATCATCATCATTATCATCTACATCATCGTCGTCGTCGTCGTCTTCATCATCATCGTCGTCGTCGTCTTCATCACCATCTTCATCACCATCGTCGTCGTCTGGCCCTTGGTGTCGAACCTCAAACCGGCATTACGCAAACAGCTGTCCACATGTCCTCGTCGGATCAATCTCCTCCTCAGTTGGAGAGACGACTCGGACGCATCCGGTCGGTCCCGGTCCAACGCCCTTTCTCTCTCTCTCCCCCCCCCCCCCTCCTCTCTCTCATCAAGACCAACAAGCCTCCGAGATCCCATCCCTTGCCAACCCAACGCCCAGTCACGCACGGCCTGGCTCGCACTTACACTTCCCTTGGCTCTCTGCCCTTCGTTTCTTCTCTGTGCTTTCTGGTAAAGGCAAAAAAAAAAAAAGAAATAGAGAAGAAAGATAATGAATCCTGCTATAAGCTGAAGCTCAAATGATCCTTGTCCTTAATCCCCTTGTTGGTACATTTAAGAGATCCCTGCCTAACATTCCGACATTGTCTCTGGCCGCTTTAGCCTCCGTCTTCCGTCGCTCGTCTTTGGCTTTCTGGTCCCGTATACGCGGCCTTTCGGGTTGTGCGATACATCTCGGAGATCCCCAACATTCGTCGTCGACATCGTCTTCGGCCGCTTCAGCCTCCTTCTTCCGTCGCTCGTCTTCGGCTTTCTGGTCCCGTACGCGCGGCCTTTCGGGCTGTGCGATACATCTCGGAGATCCCCAACATTCGTCGTTTCCATCATCGTCGGCTTTGGCCTCCACGACGGGGCGCTTGCCGAATAATGCGGCGGCGACGTTGAACCAGTTTTGAAGCTCGCCGACGGCATCTACAACCGTCGGTCGCTTGGTGTCGATGACATTCTGCCGCGCCGCTTGGGCTTGTTGTCGGATCGCCTCGTCCTCTTCGGCCGCTCGCCGGATGTATTCGCTTGTTTGGTTCGCCAGCTCTTCCTGCTGCTTGCGGACGACTTGGGCCGCTTGAGAGGCCGTCTCCGCCTCTGCCAGCTCGGCCGCCAGCCGGGCCGCTTCCACCTGCATCTGCATCTCTTGTCGGGCTTTGCCGCCCAGGAGACCGGACAAGGCGGCCTCTTGCCTGGCTCGGCCGCCGGTCTCGTCCGGGATGAACTCTTCAACCAGCTCGGGCTGGCCGTCGGCCTTGACCTGCAAGTACCGGACGCGGTTCTTGAAGAACATGTAAGTCTTGTACTCAAAGTAGCAGTCCTTGAACCTCGGGTCGCGACAGACGTCGTAGCTGCGGCAGGCAACCCCGTATACGGCATCGGCATTGTCCCGGCAATCGACCAGTTCCGGAACGTCTGGCTCGGCTGCTGTCCAGCTCTCGTCGCCGCTCATCAACCACAGTCCGCTCTTGCTCGCCGCCTCGAACCATTCGTCCCGCGAGGAGTCGAAAAGGTAGGAGTGGCATCCTTCGATTTCGCAGTGTTGGACCTTGTCAGCATTGGCCGCGTCCCATTGCCAATAGTCCATGGTGTTGCCGCAGCCTATCTTGCCTCTCTTCATGTCGTCGACCGTCTTCTGATCCGTCATGTACTTCCAATCGTGGCAGTCTCTTATCATCGGCCCGCCCGACGGCTGGGCGTTGACGACGCCGGCATCGCTGAGGTCGGAACAGCGGAAAGACCTCTTTTCACCTTGTTGGCTGCCGTCCTCGCCTAGTGCTTCCCTGCTGATGTCCGCTGTTGTTTTCATCTTCTTGGCGCTCAGCATCTCGTCCAGTTGATCTGCGCTGCTTGGTTGCAGCGGATATAGATAAAGACTGTCTGTTGCTCGAATCTTGGCCATGTTCTGATCCAGTTCACGCAGGTCGATTCCGTCATCCCATTCCCTTCTACTCGGCGATGCTCCGTATTCGACCGGCTTCAGCTTTCTCTCCCACCCCTCTGCCTGAGCCCTGAATCTTCGGAAGAAAGAGTCGTCGAACAGCTTGATGTGATGGCGCAGGAGTCGTGTCACCAGTTGGTAATAGTCATCGTCATGTTGATGCATGTCTTTCTTGATCCTCTGGCATGTCTTTAGTGCGAGAGCCTTCTGGCTGTTGGCAAGCTCGTTTTCAATCTGCTGCCTTTCCGTGCCGTTTTCACTGCTCGTCGACGGTAACAGCTCCTCTCTCACCTCGTCCAAGGCTGCTCTCGCCTCGGCCAGGGAGAGCAGATGAGCGGATACGGTCATTGCGTAGTTGTCGGTGAGGGAGTCGGAGAAGTTGGTCGACTGAGTCCAGTTGAGGATTGCCGGCACAACCCTCTCCCATGTTGCAGCCCGAAAGGCCTGGATTTTATCAACGTCCTTGGCCATCTTGACGAACGGAACCTGGCCGATGAGGCCACGCCCGTACGCTTTCGGATCTCCCTTGGGTTTGAGAGCAAAGGTTTCGAAAACGGAGAGAATGATTCCTCCAATCACCGACACGATGGCATATGGAAACGAGAGGAACAAGAGACTGTCGAGGAGGAGACACACCGGGAGGGTCGAAGCGCTGGCGAGGACCGAATACCTTTGCGTATTGGCTGCGAACCTGACAACGCAGCCCACAAAGGGGACAATCGCCAGCGCCACGGCTGCCACCTCGAGAGAAGTTGATTCCTTATCAAACGCCGTTATCGCCGTCATGATGGCAGGCAGGGAAAACCTGGCGGCAGCTGATACGGAGAGCTTTCCGACCGTCCTCAAAGAAGGAAGCGTCTTCCTTAGAGCAACTAATTTGGGAGCGAGCTGCTCGTGCAATGAGGAAACAATGGCCGGATTGCCCGTCATCTTCATCAGCCGGGGCTGCAACCAGGGTTCGCTGAGTTTGGTGAATTTCACGAGCGACCTGCCGCCTCTGTCGACTCTATTCATGACGCCGCCGGCGCACGTGGAGGCTCCGATGCCCCTTTTCCTCATTCCACTCGGCTTGAGTCCGCTGCTGATGCACAGCATTTCCGCCAGCACCGCTCGGAAGAGCTTATACCTCCCCGACTTATTGTGGTCCTTCCAAGGCAACAGCTTCGATGCTTTGTGCTCCGGAGGAAACCAGGCCAGCTCGGGATGGGCCCTGAAGCGTGTGTTCCATGGGATGTCCGAGTGCACGTAAGCCGGATTACTGACGTAGATCGGTTTGTTTTTGCCCGACACAATCTTATTCTTCTTGATAGCTTCGATTTCCTCCGGCTTCCAGGCTGCATCAGAATCATGAATCTCATAACGGCCCTGTACATTGGACGGCGGAATGACATTCATGGCCGCATATTCGCTTTCCACGCTGAACGAGGTGTGCTCCCTGAGAGCCAGGTGGACGTTGATGAAGGTATCGTCGCCGCGTATAACGTACAGATATTTCACACTCGGCTTTCTCACCCCCGGCTTGTACTTGGGGAAGCCCAGAGAGACTTCCGGCTTCTTCGAAGTCGACACATAGAAGCTTTTGCCCTGGTCTTGGTGGTTAACATGCCTATAGAGGCTGACCCCTTCGTCCAAATCCTCGGGAGATGGCGACAGCCCCCTCTCTGCGAGCTTCTTTTTCTTGGTGAAACCTTTGCTCTCGAAACCTGTCGATGATATTTTTTCCCATGGCCTATCGTCTGAGCGAAACAGTGGCATCGAGATGACATGTTCATTTTCCGTTATGGTCCCGAGGCTGAGGGGGCAAGATACAAGCCATAAGAGCAGAAAGAGAGGTCCCCTCATGATGCTTGTGAGAGAGAGACGAGAGAAGAGTCACAAATGAATGGCTTGGATGAAGAATCATCCAAAGCAGGCCGGCCGACTTCACCTTCTTCTTCTTCTTCTTCTTCTTCATATTCTTCATATTCTTCTCCCCCCTTCCCTTATCAGTCATTCCGCCTTGCAAGGCTGAGTGAGATGAAAGAGAAGCTTGCTCGGCCTCGATAAGACACTATCGTCGAGATGACAATGACAGCGAGTCATTGTGCGTGCTCTGCCTCTACTAGGCTCTCTGGTCAATAGCTGCAAAGGAGGGGCTGGGAGAGGGCCTTGTACGACTCGTCCTCACGACCAGCATCGACTCACCCGGAGATGATTTCGCCTCGCGCGCTTGATGCCATTTAAAGCCAGCCGGCCAGGCAACAATCCTTTCAGACGTCGGCGTATCCATTCGTTTCGTTTGCCCTCAAACTTACATCACATGCCTTCAACCACAAACGGCCCTGCCCAGAAGGTCGACAGCCTAGTATGGGCGGGTAAAGTCAGCCTTGGGATCACCGCCAAGGATCGTCAATCCGACCATCGCTCGGTTGCGTAAAGTCGTGACTGAATCGTCTCCCGGTGCTCCCCCTGAAAGCCCATACAGGAGCCGTTTGCTTCTACGTGAAGCAGACCAAGTGCGACGCTGCAGGGCTCGCCCTGTTTCTTGCTTTTGACCAATCGCCACAAAATCGACCAACGGCGGCTTTGTAACTGGGATATTCAGATGAATCGGGAAAATGCAAGTGGCGTGAGCTGGAGCTCTTTGGCGTGAGAAATGCAGGCTGAAACGAGAGAGTAGAGGTATCCTGACCCTACTAACCCCTAACCCGCCTTCAACCCCCTCTGCCGCTGGCGCGTCGGAGGCTGGGCGCTCGAGACCAGGCTCCGGCAGACTTCTTGAGCCGCCCGAAGCTCAGCGTCGCCGGCGTCTGCGCAGGCGTGTTCTGGGGACGGCTAGCCGCAACGGCGCCGTCTCCGCCTCCGGCCCCGTCAGCCCTTCCCCGCCTCCGGCCCTCGTCGCCATCGGCCGCCGCCAGCATCGTCTGACTGCCGGTCCTAGCCTGCTGGAGACCCTTGAGCATGGCGCCCTGGAGCGCCACCCACGACTCGACTTGGCCGTTGGACGCCTCCTCCACGCAGTTGCACTCGTCTCCGGCCGGACACAGCGTCTCGCCCGCGGCGTGCCACTCGGCCAGACAGCCGTCGTGGCTGGCGCAGCCGCAGGCGAGGCACGACGGGAAGAGCGCGTCGACGGGCTCCAGGCAGTACACGCACCGCAGCTGCGTCTGTGACCGATGGCACCGTTCGCAAGTGCCTACGGCGCCGCCGATGTTGGGCTCCGATGACGTGTAACGCGCCGGCTCCAGCTGCGTCTCGTGCACGCGGCAGATGCCGGTGACGTCGAGGCCGCGGCCCGACGCCAGCAGCGACTGCAGCTGGTCCCTCCTCCCCATGATCATGGGCGAAGAGCTCGCCATGGCATGCGTGATGCTGCCGCTGGCCCCGTCCTGGATCGTCGTAGAATCCTGAAAGCTGCCCTCCGCCACCGGCCGGTCCTTGAGTACGTTAAACTTCATCACCTCAAGCCGGGCCAGGGGCTGCCCCCACATCTGGAGCATCTCGGCATACGCGTAGCGGTAGTGCGCATAGGCGCCGGCCCGGCCCGCGTCCAGCAGCGGCGTCGCGAGCCAGCCGTCGTCGTCGAACATCGACTGGTCCTCCATCACCACCGAGACGCTCACGGGCACCAGCGGCAGCCTATCGTCCCTGCCGGGGTCGTCGTCGGAAATCGACGTGCCGCCTCCACCACCACCCGAGTCGGCCGGGCCGGAGCCGCTCCCCTGGGCCGTGGTGCCGACGGTGCTTGTCACGCCCTCGGCCGGACTTGGCTTCTTCCTGCCATGGCCTGGCGGCGACGAGGAGCTGCCGCCGGTAAAGGGACGCGGAAGATTGGCCGCCAACGCAGATGCCAGCGTCGAGTTGCCGCGCAGGATGCCTCGGTTCGTCGGCGAAGGCTGTTGTTGTTGGTTCTGCTCGGCGGCCGAGGGCCTCGCCTTGGACGGGGGGGTCTCGCCGCAAGAGAAAGACCCGGTGCCAGGTTCGCCGATCCACGCTACCTCTTCCGAGACTTGTGATCCGGCCTGCAAGACGGGCGTGTGGAACGCGCCGGGCGTCGTGATGGCCGAGTTGCTCTGGCTCCGGCTGTAGAGACCCCATGCCGAAACCTCCTTCGGCAGGTAATCGAGCGAAAAGCACGGGGCTTTGAGCGGGAGCGGAGTCTCCCGCTGCTTGAGCCGCGACTCGACGTAGGCAACGCCGTCGTCGGACGAGGACTCGCTGAAGATGCACGACAGCATCGCCAACATCTGTACGTCGGCCGTCTTCTCAAAGTGCTCAAAGAGGTCGGCGATGAACCCCCCTGCGAGCGGGTGCTGACCCCACTTGACTCTTCCCAGCAGGCTGTGGTTGTTGGAATCTGGCGAGTCGTCTTGGCATCTCGCCACCACATCTCTGGCGATGACGAGGATAGACGAGCGCCCATCGCCGTGACCGAGAACCTCGAGAGGAATCCCCTTTCGGAGTAAAAGAGCCAGGTAGCGCCAGACGTCCGCTAGATCCGCGTTTCCGTGAGTCTCGGCCACCCGAGCGTTGTGCTCGCAGACGTCTGCCCCGTCGCCAAAGATGGCGTACTCCTCCGCAAACTCCCTCTTCGAAGGAAGCTCGGCACGCAGGTCGTACACGCTAAAGAGGTTCCGGGGCTTCCCGTACCGCCGCCGGCTTGTGCCGGTGCCGGTGCCGGTGCCGGCCCCCGTGCCTCCACCGCTAGACCGAACAGACAAATCCTCGCTCCACGTCTTCCGCAGTTGCCGCCTCGGATGATACCACACGCTCAGCTTGTGGATGGAGGTCGACTCCGAGTCGGTCGACGACGACGAGACGTCCGAGTCGGAAGATTCCAGCGCTTCTTCCGTGGCCGATGCCTCGTCATTGGCCAGCTTGTGTCGCTGAGGCAAGTCATACGAAAGCCGTCCGAAGCCGGCGAAAAAGGGCTCACCCCGCGCCCGCTCTTTGCTGTACAACTCGGCCGAGGTCGAGAACAGGGCCCGGGCCTTTTCCTCCTTGGAAGGGAAGAAGCAGGCGATGCGGCCGTCGTTGGAAAATCGAGCGCCACAGGTGCGCGGCGTCGGCGGGATGATGCTTCGGTTAGAGGGGGCGAGAATGTTGTCGTGAGGCCCGAGCTCTTGTGACATGGACACCGAACCTCCAGCGAGAATGTCCTCGTCCTCTTCGCTCGAGCTCTCATCGGCCATGCCGTCCAGGTCGTCGTCCAGGTCGCGGACATTCCTGAAAAAGGTCGTGCTTGACTCGAGATCGACCTCGCCCAGCAGATATGTAAAGGCGACCTCCAAGCAGTTCTGTTTTCGTTGCAAAAATTGTTGGGCGACCTGGTGCATCTCCCGCTCGATCTTCTTCAGCGTCTCCTCGGGCATGAAGGATGTCTTGTCGATGAAAAAGGTCGGAGCCTTGAGCTGGGGATAGCCCGCCGGAATGTCAATCCTGACCTTGATGAAGATGGGCTCCCCGTCAGTGCCCCATGGCCCCGTCAAGGAGGCGTTGAGGGTGAGATTGTCCATGTCTATATTCTCCCATTTGACCTTTGGGATTTGCTGGCTCACACGAAGGAGCTCGTCCTGTATCGTGTCGGGTTGGCCCCATTCATCGTCGGGATAGCCATGCCCATCGACGCCGGGGTCCTTGGACTCGAACCGCCTCGAGCCATTAGCCGAGGCCTTGCGTTTCGTCATGGTGATGCCTCTCATCCAGCCCAGCTGAGCCTGACTTCGGTCCACCGTTTGGCTGGGCCCGACCTTGGCCTTCATCGAGGACCCTCGCCATGGAGGCTTCACCTGACGGTCTAAAAAGGCACCGGATCGCATACCAAGGGTCAGGGCGCTCTGCTTGTGATGAATCGAGCCGCTGCTGCCGGTCTTGTGTCCACTCATGGTTCCAGCTTTGCGGTCTCGATTCAGGCCGTCATCGACAGTGCGGAAAGTCTTGTAAGTAGCTCCCTGGCGAGTCAGGCTTAGACCCTTCCTGGCAGGGCCACCTTTTGCGTGGCCGACATAAGACAAAACATTGCTGTCGACGCAGTGCAGCCTTAGCTCGTTGTCAGTCCCCCACGACACGAGCTGGAACTCGCGATGGTCGACGCCGTC
Organism: Ophiocordyceps polyrhachis-furcata BCC 54312; assembly: GCA_001633055.2. NCBI lineage: Eukaryota > Fungi > Ascomycota > Sordariomycetes > Hypocreales > Ophiocordycipitaceae > Ophiocordyceps > Ophiocordyceps polyrhachis-furcata. The sequence goes on along the minus strand of LKCN02000018.1, from coordinate 326,756 downwards.
GGAGATGCTGCCCCGGGTTCTCCACAGAAACTCCTTGGCCATATGATCGCCAGGACCCTTGAAGACGTGTGCGGGTTTGGGAGTCACCTCGACGGGAGAGTCATCAGCCCAGAGCCGGTCGTAAAGGTAGAGGTCACCCGGCTCATTCTGCGGCATAGCAAGCAGGCCGTCACCAAAGGGGGTGTGTCGGGCTCTCCAAACAGGAAAGTCTGTGCAGATGACGTGCTCCAAGACATCATCATCCTTGCCGTAATCCCAAAACTTGATGCTCTTGTCCAGGGAGCAGGTGACGATGCCGGTTGGACGTATCCGATTCCAGTCTATACCGTAGATTTTTGAGGTATGGGCGCTGATGGACTTGAGGGGCCCGCAGGCCCGTCGTTCATCCCAGATATGTAGCCAGCGATCGTGAGCCGAGGCCAGGATATGAGGGTCTTGGCGGTTGAACTTGACCTGCGTCGCGCCTGCAAACCAATCGCAGAAAGTAAGGACCGGCTGACGGGGCCGGCGCAGGTCCCACCAGTGCACATAACCGTCGACGGAGCAAGTGGCGAGCAGATCCGGGTGGTGGGCGGAAAAGTTGATGTCGGTGATGGCCCTGGTATGTCCCTTGAGCGAGTGTTCGATGGCGCCGGAGTTTGAGTCCTCACTTAGGTTTAGATTCCAGACGAGGGCGTCGTGGTTAGCCGTCGAGACGACCCAGTAATCTCGAACGGCGAAGGGTGACCACTGGACGTCACAGACAAGCCACGGTAGGCCATGGCTGCGCAGACGGCGGGGAGGGTTGTATGGCGAGTCTAGATCGATGATGGCGAGGCCGTCGGGCGAGGCCAGGGCGATGTCGCGGCCCGAGGGAGAAATCGTGGCAGAACCGACGAGCCCGTCGACGTGGATAGTGCCGTCGGACTCGAAGCTCTCGCTGTCGTATGCCGACTTGATGATCCTGCCCTTACGGGGCGGATCGGAGAGCTGGTCGAAGCGTGGCATCAAGGCGTTAGAAGGGCCTGTAGGCAGAGGCGCGAGGCGCCACGGCAGTGCCTAGGGGTGAGCATCGATGCCGGACATGATGCTTGCTGGATACAAGTCGGGAAGCCGAGGCGAAGCCTTGTCTTAGGTAGGACCATGCTTAGTCAGCCGCCAGCGCCGATTGACGGAGCCAGGCGGGGCCGTATTTCCCGGAAGAGATCTTCACCATGTCCGTAGACAAGGGCTTTGACACGTCTCTTCATCAGGATGGGCGTCGAGATGATGACTCAATGCCGATGACATAGCCATTAAGAAGAGGCAGACCGCCGCTAACGATTTGACTTGTCCGGTTCGTCCTTGCGGGATGAGGAGCCATAGCTCCAATAACAAGTGCTTTATATCGCCACAACCACAAAGAATTGATGCCTGTGAAGGCAGCCAAGTTGAATATGCTGCCTGTTTATATCTCGACTTACATCAACGCCGACCGAGGCCATTGAATGTTTGGAAAGCGCAAGTCAACAGATCACTGCCCGCCAACCATCAACCGCAATTCATCTTCTGCATAGGCCGGGAGAAACACCCGAGGTCAAGCAGAGTTTCCAGAAAGCGGCATGAAGCGATACGTTCTTTCTTCCGTCATCTCCCGTGTGACGAGGAGGATTGGGCTGCGAAAAGGCATATATGTACATACATCGGATGCCTTGACAATATCAAAGGTTTAATGTAGCAGAAACAAAGAGACATGGCCTCAACCCCGTCAAAGGGCCGTAAGTTGACTTCCGGCTTTTGAAAGAGCCATGGGTATCCGCAGAGAGAGCGATGGCGTGATGCTAAGTTTTCCGAATCAACCTTGGCCATACATAGGTACTGTATGTATGTAGGCATGTGCAACTTGTTCCTTGACAAGCTGCTCCGATTGAACATGGCGGCCGCGGCGGCGGCGTTTTCAGGGTCATCGCAGGACGACGCTGGTGGGCTGCGGCGCCCGCAAGATTGCGGCCATAACAATATGTATGTATGTATGTTGATCTCCTGGAGACGCGACTCAGATGCGCGCCTTGTCACGAAGCCCCGTTAATGACTTTCTTGTAGAGACATCGTAACGTTCTATAAGAGGCGAATCTTACCGATATTGGAGGATAAGTAGATATCCCACTTGTTGAGATTGCTGCTCATTTAGAAAAGTAACTCGACAGCCTAATACTGTTTGATGTCATACAACAGGAAGTATCCCATCCATTCTTCCCTAGTAGTACCTAACTGCCTACCTACCTATCTAGGCAAAAGTTATATAAGGGCCCTCCTCGTTTGCCAACCTTCTAATTGTCATTTCCAGCGCCTCTTGTCCAGCACTTACAATGCGCGGTCTCACGGCCTTGACCCTAGCTGGCCACTTTTGGCTTGTCATCTCCTCTGAAGCCAAGTCCCTGTCCCGTCGACAAGCCAGAAACCACGTCAACCTCGTCTACCGCGGAGACGACAGGACACCATGGGAAGTCAGAGAAGCAGGCGGCTTCCGGCCCTGGGGCGAAGGATGGGGAGACGAATCATTCTTCCGCATAGACCGACACTACAATGCGGGCCCGAGCGGTTGCGGTCGTCAAGACTTTGACGATCCGGCCTTCTTCTGGAGAACGGCCTACGTATCGCTGGCAACGGACAGGCATAAAGCCAGCAAGTACGGGGTATGGCTTTACGAGATACGCGCCACGCCCAACATCCTGGACGGGGCAAACGCCGATGGCGAAGTCATGGCACTGGGAGGCGTTCACTGGCGGCAGATCAGGAGATATACTCAGATGAGAGACAGGACCGGGTTGGAAGACCGGGTCGATGATTCGACCTGGCTTGACAACCCAGAGTACGACTTTCAACTCTACGAATGGTCGTCGTGGTCTGCGCTGTGCGGTCTGAGTATGGATTATCCGGACGTGCTCGAGTCTGGTGTCGTCGGACCTGGCGGCATGGACGCGATGAGAGCAGGCCATCACTTCATGACCAACACCATGGGCATGCGGGAACTATATGGCAACTTCCCGCCCCAGTTCGAGCAATACCAGCCCAACTACGACATCCCCAGGCCATCTTTCGCTTCGCTGCCGCCATGGGAAGGTCAGAAGTCTCGGTGTTAGGGAACGGACAAGGCAATTAACCAAACTGACTTGACGATAGAAGACGAACGACGGTTACGGCTCTTCCTCGACGCTGAGATGCAAAACCTTCCCGGACAATGCCAACAAGCTCTACAGGATGCCTTCGTCTGGGGACTGGATCAGAACAGCTGTGACATGGCCATACGCAGCCAGGTTGCGGCCATCTGTGGCGTTCCTGCTGGAGGTAAAGAAGCATCCAGCTTGTGCATTCGGCTTCGACGTACTGATTGAGCGAGTCTTGCATTAGGACCGATCAAGAGGCCATGCTGCAATATGGCTGCATCGCTCGAGATGGCGACGCATATGACCTTTGGTTTGCAACCTATGCAGGGCTCATGCTCCGATTGTAGGTGAAGCGATTCGGCCGGGAACCGCACAACTCCATGCTAATGTTTGTAGCTCGACGAGCCGAGCGTTTCTGGCAAACAGCCGAATGGTATCAAGGCTCGGACAGGGAGCTTCTGAGAAACCTGTTTCCTCAACTCGGCATCGACCTCATCCACACTCTGGCCGACGGCACGTGTGTGCGGCGTGGGTTGGGAGAGATGAATAACAACAGTAGGTGGGCCCGTGCAACAAAGATCAGATCAAACTCCTGACAGAAGAAACAGGGTTTCCATTCGTTGAGGGTGTTTGCTGTGCCCTGATGAAGCAGCTGCCAGACGTCGAGCCTGCACAACCACGACATGACTCTCGGGGCTCTGACCTAGGCTCTTGGGGTTACGAGCCCAGAAACGACGGGCCCAATGACGACCTCTGGGATTACGAAGGCTCTTGGGGAAATGGGCCTAGACGTGGCTTCTCGTCAAACGATTACGACCGGAACGAAGGCTCCTGGAACCGGGGGAACCAACAGCCCAACCGTGAGGTCGGGCGTCCGATGGCTCAGATCTCCTCGGTGGTGGTGCACAACATCGACAACGAAAACCCCGGCAACCTCTTCGGCCAAATCAAGGTGACGGACCGACTAGGCGAGCAGACCATCTACAAAGTCGGAGCCGACAACGCTCAACTCATCCATCCGGGGGAGAAGATGAAGCTCGAGGGGCCGAAACGGCCGATCGAGGCGGACACCACCTTCTTCATCGACTTCGATCTGTGGGACTGGGATGAAGACTGGTCTTCCAACGACAAAATCGGCGCCGGTCGCTTCACATGGGATGTCACGAGCCCGCTGGCCGCCTACGACAAGATGGTGCAGAGGACGATCAAAGGCCCCCGGGGAGAGGTCTCGATGGAGCTGATGGCGATACGAAACGCAGTGGCGGCGCGGGTTGACATCTTCATCATGAACGGAGACGACGAGAATCCGGTCAACGTGTTTGGCAAGGTTCGCGTCACGGCCAAACACTTTGATTACCTCGTCTTCGACAGGGCCGATGATGACTACAGGGACGTCGTTCCGGGAGAGTCGATGCCGCTGATTGCCAACATGTTTGCCATGCCGTTGCGTCAGTCGATGAAGGTCCGGCTTGATCTCTGGGACTATGATAGTTCATCGGCCAATGATGAGATTGCGAGGGAGACGCTTACTTTTTGGCCTCAGGTTGGGGGCAAGTCGAGGCAGACGGCTAAGGGGACGTATGGTAGGGTAGACGTGGAGGTGACATGGCGCTGAGGGAAGGCGTGTTAGTAGGTTCTATGCATGTATGTATATGATGAGGAGATGTTCCAACTTCTCCCACACCCTCGGTTGCCTCATAGTCATAATGGATGAAGGGTTTCGTTGTGATAAGGTATATATATATAATATGATGTAGGCTGTAGCCAAACGTCTCACCTCACATGGGATGGCCACTTGAAACTACCTACCCTAGGCCCATCCACGCGCACTGGCACCAATCCGGCGATTCATCGGTGATACATGAGTACCTGAAGCTACCCTTATACCACCGACTCTCCAGCACGGTCCAAAGTACACACAAGTCTCCGTTATCACGCTCCGTCTGCAAACTCGCGACGACCGGCCAGCGCGGGGCGTCTCTTCGTCATCCCACCTTGCGCAACCTCCCAACCAGTTCAGCTTCAGCCAACGCTCGGGCAAGGTCTTCCCAAAACAACCTCAGTCGTCACTCGGTCTTTTCTTCCTCTTCTTCGTCTTCGCTTACCGCCTGGCTCCTCGCGCGCCTTTCACCTTGGCTAACAAACTGCCGTCGATCCTCGCTTTTCGAGATGGCTCTCCCGAAGCGGATCGTCAAGGAGACTGAACGCCTGATGGCCGAGCCGTACGTACGCTCCCCCCCCTTTTGTCCCTGCAAGATACGATGCTAACGTTCAAAAAGCGTCCCCGGCATCAGCGCCGTCCCCCACGACGATAACCTCCGCTATTTCGACGTCCAGATTCACGGCCCAAGCCAGTCCCCATACGAAGGTTCCACGCTCCGTAACCTCCTTGCCTCCTAATGTCTTGCTGACTGACAAATTTTCGCCCGCAGGTGGAATCTTCAAGCTGGAACTCTTCCTTCCAGATGATTACCCAATGACGCCCCCCAAGATCCGCTTCCTGACCAAAATCTTCCACCCCAACGTCGACAAACTAGGCCGCATTTGCCTCGACGTGCTCAAGAGTAAAGCTTTGCCCCCCGCCTTTCGATTTTACATGCTAACCTCCCTATCCTACCCTTCAGACAACTGGTCCCCGGCACTCCAAATCCGAACCATCCTCCTGTCCATCCAAGCCCTCCTCGGCGCCCCGAACCCCGACGATCCCCTCGCCGCCGACGTCGCCAAGAGCTGGAAACAGGACGAGCAGGCTGCCATTCTCGTGGCGAGAGATTGGACACTCAAGTACGCTAAGCCATAGAGACAGACAATTTTTGCGCAACCGCACCTTAGGTGCCACAGGAGAGCATTGCGGGAGTTTTTTTTTTTTTTCCCCTTCTTCTCCTTTCTTCTGTGAACGGCTTGCTTGGTATTGAAGTCTTTGCCGTAGCCTTTCAGTTTTCCTTGTCTTTCTTGTCGTCTTTTTTTCCCATGTACCTTTCTTATTAGTACTTTGGTTGTCATCCTGAGGCTAGAGAAGCGTAGACTTCTTCTGTGTTTTACCCGTGGTCTAGCTCACAAACGACGGCTTGCCATTGCACCTCTCCTGTATGTACTTATATTGCCCATTCTACCTGTGGTAGGCATGCAAATACAGTCAGACTACAAGTCGCGGGCTCGTTCTATACCTGTTCGCATGGTCGTCACAAATCAAGATTCCGTGGTAAAACGAATCATCTGCCCCATTTGAGCTCTCTTCTTCTGCCGATGCTATAATACACCAAGGGCGACGGAGTAAGAAGAAAAAAAAGACGGAGGAAAAGCGAGCATCGACTACACGATAGCCAAGTCGCCAAATTTCTCCTACAGAGATAATCAGCCACTCCCAAGGAAACAGACAGTCACTCAGGGGAAGCAAGAAAATAACAGACGTACCTTGTATCCTGGCACCATCCAACGACCCTTGGAGATGAGTTGCGTAGTCTTCTCATCAATCGACTTCTCCGCAGCCGCAATATCATCCTTTGCACCGGGGAGGAAACACCCCCGCCATCAGCAAGGGAAGAAGGCGAAGAAAGCATGGGACGGGGGGGGGGGGGGGGGAACAAAGAAGTCGTAAAACATACAACAGTAAGTTCCGAAAACGGCCGAGCCTCCTCGATATTCTTGAGCGTAGCAGCCAAGTCCTTAAGCTCAAGGTCAACAGCCTCCTTCGTCGCCTCAGCGTTCTGGACAGCCTCGGCCTCAAAGGCGTCAATGGCCTTGATCTGACGCCCGACGTCGTACGAGACGGGCTTGAAAGCCTTGAAGCGCTTCTCCATCTCGTCCACCACCGCCCGGTTCTTCAGTATCGATCGGTAGTGCGCGAAGTCCACCGTCGTAGCCTGCTCCGACAGCTGCTGCATCTTGCGCCGTGCGTCGTCGTTGCGCTTCTTGAACGCTTGGAGGGAGGAGGCTGTTTGGCCGCGGAGGCCGAGGGAGCTCGTCACTTTCGCCCAGTCGAGCTTGAGGGCTGCGCTTCGTTGCTGGGTTGTTGTCGAGCGTTGGTTAGCAAAATCCCCTCCTCTCT
>LKCN02000018.1:300631-316783 GCA_001633055.2 Ophiocordyceps polyrhachis-furcata BCC 54312 | reverse complement strand
CCATGCGATATCCTCTCCCCGTAGGAGCGAGCCCTTCGTTCCAACACCAGCCGCCGGCCCCCCTTCCTCCAGCCCTCGACTCCATAGTGATCAATACCGGTTATGCCGAAGCCTTGATCTTGGCCAGAGCCTTGCGCTCCTCGAACCGTCGCTGCTTCTTGAGTCGCATGACCTTGAAGCGGTCAAAGTCGGTCAGGCTCTTCCGTCGCTTCAACTGGTCCCGCTTCTTGGCCCAGTTGCTCTTCTTCCACTTGGCGTCGATCTCGCTCTTCTCCCAGAGCTTCTTGAGTGTGCCGTGGCGCGAGCCGCGAAGCAGGCCTTCGACGACGAACTGAGACAAGAGACATTTGGACAGGGGAACGCATTGCCGGGGGACGGCGAGCTCATGGTCTGGGGAAGGGCCGTCGACGAGAACCTGGAAAGGTGTTAGTGCACATGATCCAAAGAAAAGCTTCTCGCAAGGGACGTACGCGCTTGTGGTCGACGATCTCAACAATGGCAGCCAGGCCGCCGGAATAGGGGTGGTCGCCAGTGATGACCACGACGCGGCCGACCTCGACGAGGCGCCAGTTGGATCCCTCAATCACTGCTTCGCCCATTTTGACGTGCCTGCGTTCTTTCTGTCAGTTGCGCCGATTTCTTTTGATCGTGAGGGACTCTGCGCACCGTTAGTCGAAGACGTGCTGTCGCTCCGGAGTGTGGTGTCTGAATTCGATGGTTCGGGTAATTGTGCGGGCGGAAAATCAGACATGCCCTAAGTATTTCTCGGCATTTTGTTCTGCCGAGTCCGGGCTTTTTGCACACCAGAAAATAAAACAACAAGTGCACGGACCAGCAGTATCTTTATTCCGTTTGTGGCCGACATTTTCTTCACCCCCGACTTCTCTCTCTCTCTCTCTCTCTCTCTCTCACACACACACTCTCTTGGCCTATCTCTACCCAGTACCTACCTACCCAGCTACTCTTCTATCGAGGCCGATCTGAGGTGAGTTTTTCTTCTTTCCCTTCATTCATCACCCGGCACACTTGTTTGATGAGGTAATTTGCGATTGATTCTACCCGATGGCCCTCTTGCCGGAGCGGCTATATCGAGGAGATAGATGAGAACAATTCTTACATATCCTGACATATCCTGCCCTTGCGCACTTGACACCTTCTATGGCGACGCATATTCCCTCGGACGATTCGCTGACTGAGCCTAGACTACCGCCAGCCGGGCAATGCTTGACCCATATTCTCGACAGGCTGTGAAACGGACATTTGGCTGTCATAGTCGACGTGGGATAGTTGCTCGTGCTTCAGCGTCATAGTTCCGACAGATACTAGTCTAGCAACATGAGCACATTGTATTCGCCTCTGACAGACGTCATTCTTTTCCCCACCACCACGCCCATCAGATCATTCTACCCCTTTCAGGCCTTGCCTTTTCTCTTCAACATCTCTTCCTCCTCGGCTTGTATGATAGCGTCAACCTTGGCGCCTTTGGAAGGCTCGTTGCCATGTGCTCTCGCCTGCGTCGAGAGTAAGCTTTGACCAGCGTGCCAGCCCGGCTCGTATGTTGACGCACCGGTAGGGTCGGGTCTTTCTTTAACATGGCAGTCTCCTTGTCATCAGCCGGCTGCCCTTTGCGCTGTGACGGCAGTCAGTGATGCTGAATCCCTTTGGCCACTGGCTGATCGTACCTCCTCGGCAGCCAACCTGTTCGAAATGGACCTTTGATCCTCTTCAATTGGCATTAGAATGAACCGCTCTGACTGAAGTTGAGTATCCCGTGGAGCACCTACTGGGATCGTTCAACTGGTGAGAGTTGGGCTGGCCTTGCTCGTACCGCTCGCCAGAGTTGTCCGTCTGCTTCGAATTGCCCGCCTCGTTCACGCCTCGGTTGCCAACGCTCGAGTTTCCAGACATGTTGAAATGCGTAGACCGGTCGAATCAAGGCGACAACTTTGCAAAGAAGAAGAGGCGAAGAACGAACAGGTGGTAGGTAAGTGCCACTGCCACTACATAAAGAAGCGCATCGCTCCACACTCAATACACATATGTACGTCATCACCCAAGGTTAGCGGGCGCTACGTCATTGACACGACACGATCGATGCATACCCAGTAGGTAGCCGTAGTCTATCCGGCCGACGTAGGACCTTGTTGTTCCCGAGTGAGTGGCGTTGAGCTTGACAGGAAAGTTCTCCCGCAAGCCGTAGCTGATGACTAGAACGAGGCTTTCGTCGCCGAATCAAAGTTGCCAAGAAGCCCTTTGGCTACGCTATCCCGTGCATCCGGCTTCATGGGCGTAACGTGAGGGTCCAACTCGATGCCGGTATGTGGCTTTCCGTCGACCCCGATGTACCGCCCGTAACTGAGCGTCTCACCTCGCAGCGTCTCGTTCGCGTCGGCCACGAGACGACTAGGCGCCACGTAGGCTATTATGGAGGCGATGGAGGTTGGCATCCGAGGAAGAACACGCACGGCTGGCCTCGCGTAGATGCCGACGGCGACGACCATGTTGATGGCCATGACCGCTAGGCTTATGATTAGCGAGATGCGGTCGAGGAAGATGCGTGTCTCGGTGGCCAGCCTCGCTCCGTCGATGCTTTCGCCGGCGCGGGCTGCGTTGAATAGATCGGGATGCTGTCCGAGAAAGATGGCGAAGCCTCGGCGATAGAGGTCCTCGATTGTTGGGATAAGTTCAGACACGTTTGGCGGCGGCTTCGTCGCGTTTAAAGAGTCTCGCAAACCGTCTCTTGACAATGAAACCAGCAATGATATCCAGTTCATCCCGTTGGGCTGAGGATGCCAATCAGTGTTGTGGTCGAAGTTCATGGCGTATCTCAGCAGAAGCCGGCTGTGAAGGTTGAAGTCCGGATAGTCAAGGACCGGCTCATCATCATTGATTCGGTTGTAGGAGTCGACATTGCCCGTCCCGTCCACGGTAACGTTGAACAAGGCCGTATGAAGGAATGGCCGGCAATGCAACGCAGTAGCCTCAGGCGAATGTTGGCTCGAATTCACGGCCCTGGCTACTAAGTAACCTGGGCATGAGGTCATTGCCCTGGCCCAGGCGAGGACGAAGTCGAACTCGCAAGCTCCAGTATCGTTCAACCTGGACGGGATTGCCAGCTCGCGTGAGCAGCGGTTGCGGGTAGATGGATCGGAAGATGCGGAAGACGAGTTTTGAGGCCCGATTCCCCACTCCTCGGCAGCTAGAGACAGGGCACTTGGACACTCGGCATCTTGCTCTCCTTGAGGCCGTGATAGTTGGCCCAACGGGATGCAGCTGGCCTGGGCTCCGAGGCCACGGGTAACCACCGTATACTTGGCCGTCGTCTCGGCACTCTTGGCGAACCGATGTGGAAGGAAGAAGTAGTCTTTGGATGTCCAACGGGGAAGAGGCGTGTTGGTTGAGATCATCTTGGAATATAGGAGGAAGGTATCGTTCTTGGGAACACGACCTTTGTGAGCGTGGTGGAAGTCAAAGAGGGATTGATTATTGAACGAAGGTGCAGCCATGGGCTCGAAGCGTTGAGAGTATCTGATGACCGCCGTGTTCTCGTTGAATAGAGTACCGAGACTGATGCCGAGAAGATTCGAAAGCAAGGTTGTCAGGCAAAGCATCGCTAAGATGAAATGACGTGCCTTGACGGCTCTCCAAACCGTCAACTGCGGAGGAAGGGCGGAATATGTTGTTTCGATCGTCCTGTCCGGGCGCGCCTTGCCTGTGCAAAGCTGTCGAAAGGGCTCCAAGAGGCAAAACTGTCTGTTGATGAGGACCCAAAAGGCTTCCAGCGAAGTGGCGAAAAAGCTCGGCAAGTATTTCTCCAAAATCTGCAGGACCTCGAACTTCTCCGTCGGACGAGGGAGTCCTAGAAACTGTTTCAGCATACTATCTAGGGATGTAAGTGAAGTGCATTAGTCGACTTGCCTCCTTGATAAGACTCGGCTGCCTTGACCATTGCAAGAAGAGCAGTCGCAGCAGCCAGGATGAGGAAAAAGACGAAGCCTGCTTTGCGAGTGACTTCGAGTGGGCGTGTGTCTTTGATTCTCCGCCTTGATGGATCACGTCTTGCGTCATTACCCAAGTCTTCCTCCTCCTCCTCCTCCTCCTCCTCCTCCTCCTCCTCCTTACTCCCCTCCTCTGTCCCCGCCAAGATGTCCAGGTGCGGCTCGTCACGGCCGCATGAGAGTCGAAACAGCTTGTCCGCCAAAACGGACTTGAGCTGCTTTTCATCGGCAAAGTCAAGCTCCTCAAAATGCCGGATGAGTGCCTCACTGTAAGGGCCAAGGCGGCAAATGCGGGATATCGAGCTTGGATTCGACTTGAGATGGCATGGGAACCTTTGACAAAGCCTCAGGAGTATCAGAGCTCCTATGGCATTGAGCACAAGTAGCGCCTCAACGAGGGCAGAGAAAAGTCTGCTGACGATGATACCACTCAGCGGAAAGGTGACGGTTGCCGTATCATTCGGAGCACGGTTGTCATGCAGCGCATTCTCGGCAGGCCTCTGCAAGGCGCGGCAATGAACAGCGAGTGCGAAGAGGAATTTCCGGACTTGACCGACTTTATACACCATCTGTGACGGATCAACGAGCTCGCTTGTTGAAAGGTTCGTCCCCATGAAGAGATATTTGAGTAGATCAGACCCAGTGCCCGTGACAGGGAAATTCAGCTCGTCCACGGCCTCCTTCAGAGCTGTATTGGTTCGATCAAGTAAGGTTCCAGACTGCGGATTCAAGTTTTGAGCATATTCCTCAAAGCCTGCGAGTAGAAAGCTGCTCTCATTCAGAGGGAGCCGCTCGGACACGGGCCGTAATGAGCTTTCATAGAGTTTCGAGTTGGCGGCAGAGATGGTAACCAAGAAGTTCTGCTCATAATACAGTCGTTGACAGACACGAGCTGAGACCTCGACATCTGAGCTGTCCGTATTCTTCGGGTCCAGAAGCCTAGCCGAGGCGAGGCCTACTAGTGATATTCGGGCGCAGTCTTCCGTACTGACTGCTTGTCCGGAAATAGGCGACCAGAGTTTATATACAGCCTGGTTAGAGCCGTAAGATAAAACAAGGGGATTTGTGTGATTCAACTGTCCCCGAGCGCCGAATGCGCACTTTCCATCGTCAGACAAGCTGACGGCGTATTGGCCGTTTCGGTGAATTCTTGCCGCGGGGATTCTGACCGTGCCTTGTCCAGAAATGCGGCTCCCATTGACGAAGATGAGTTTTGGAGGCCAGCAGTTGAACTCTGTCCAGACCTTGGTAGTCCTCGCCGTGATGTTTGCGCCGACGCGCCGGGACCGATCGTCTTGCTCGACAGAGAAAGGCATCAGAGCATAGTCGGGTGTCGTGAAAAGCGGCATTGTTCCGCGAAATCTCTGGATGATGTACGCATGCATTGCAAATCCAGATCCGCTGTCCTGTAGACCCTCTGTGATATGCCTCGATGTCGGCTCGAGGTTGATGGGCTCGCTATGGATGATATTGCGGATACCCATGACAGAGGGCTGCAGCGGAGTGAGGATAAATAGTATGACCATCATCATGGCACTGGATGTGAAGACGGCCCAGTGCCTACATCACCCGTTAGAGTCCGGCAGCGTGAAGGAGGAATTCCAAGACATACTTCTTCTTGGCTGCCTTGCGAGCGGCAAACACCACAAAGTCTTGAGGGTAGCTTAAGAAGAGCGAGTCTCTGCCCCGTGCTCCTCGTGCTTTCGAAAGCTCGAACCATGGCTGCATGCGCCTCACGTCTTGGTCCACCCACGACCACACCATGCTATACAGCGTCGCCACAACAATCGGCACATACTTTTGTGCCATCATAGCCGTTCGAGGCATCTCCTGGATGGAAGGGGACAGCGCGAGTCCGCCGTGAGCACTGCTGCGCTGTGCCAGGTATTCGAGGCAAGCGGCGAGGGAAAGGGAAACGCCGGCGAAGGTGACGAGGATCGGCGCCGTCATGGAAAGGGGTTTCCATCCTCGCCGCAACGTGGTCGTAGACCCTGCAAGTCAGTATCGGTAGGTCATTTTAACATACACAGCTAGCCACAAGTAAGGCTGGAAGGTATACCGCCTGTTTTGCCTCCTTGCAGCCAGGGATCATGTCGTTCTTGTGCCTCTTCTTTAGTCCTTAATCTCTCCGTAGAAGACCGATCTTGGGCGGACTCCTCCGTCAATATGCCGCTGCGGCCAAGTATCGGCACAGACAGATGGTCCGCCATTTTGTCACAACGCGGTCGACCGAGCAGGAAAAGGCCAAGAAGAAGCTGATTCCGAAGCCAGGCAGTTGGAGATGGGAGAAATAAGTTAAACTGCCCCCCTCATCAAGTAGTACTACTTTAACAGGTATTTAATCGATGCCAGGAAAAGAAGTGCTGACTGCGTCAAGTGTTTTCCAAGAGAAAATACTATTGGCTGTGTCGGCCAGCTTAGACATGGCTGACGGACCCCGGCTACCTAGAAGTCCTCGGTGGCATCTCGAGCTCGAGACTATTGGTGCACATTGGTGGGCTTAAAACCTCGCTATTGGTACCTCGCCTCAACAGGTTGCTTCGCCCTAGAGGCTTAGAGAAGAGACGGGGGCTGCTCACCTGCTGTGCCACCCTCTTCATCATACCTAGCTGATAGGTCCTGTCCTCGGCCGAGGGACCAACGATAATCGCTTGCAAACGGTCTGGTAAAACGACAAACCTGAACAAGATTGACGCTCTGAGGCGTCCAAGATGTGTGATTGGAATGTCTTCTCCGTCAGATCAGCTCGGACTGGCGATATAAACAGAAGGCCGACTTGAAAACGTGCCGATTGTGTACGGGAGGCTTCATGGGTTATGGAAGAGACAGACGCTTGTTTCGGGCTGTTGGTAAGAAATGGCCTGCGCCGACAGGGGCCTGGCAAGCCTTGGCCTCTACTTACTGCGAGTAAAGCAGTTGCTATAGGCTTTCAAGATGTAGAGGCAACCTGTCTATAATAGAGCCTGGAGATGATGAAAAAGTCCGAGGACGACGCGAAGACGGCTCTTTTGAAACTCTTCATCTTGACTGCGTTGACGGTACATACAATTAGCTTATCCGGACAGATGAGGCTTGTAACACGCAATTGCAACGGCCCGGTGCTTGATTCTTCGTTGTAGAGGGTCTTGATGTGATAGCAGTCAGTCAAGGCTAGAGCAGGAGTCCCTCGATAGTCTATCGCATGACGCTTCCTTACAAAGCTGATAGAGAAGGACGGGACGTAATAGAAGAGCGACGTCCTTTTGCCGGTTTGAAGTCGACAAGGGGGCCAGCCAATGCAATTCTATTTCCGGACCGCTCCAACCTACCAACCCCATGTTCAGGCGACACGTGGGGCGTCAGGCCCGGATATGTATCCGGCGGCCTCCAATTCGCAGTCGTCTGCTTTGCCGCACTCTCCACCCCTGATACGACGTACATCAAGACGATGACTCGGGAAGAAATGCGCTCATCTCTGGCTCGTGGATCGACAGCGAAAGGGGTTCTCCTTTCCAGGGGTCCTTTCGTCGTCATAAAATGCAACGGGGTTGGCTCTCCCGTTGAAGAGAGAGCCTGAGGAGGCAACCGTCGCCATGGAGAGGCTGATATCCCTGGACAACGCGTTGACCGTCGCTGATCGGCTTGTGCTGAAGACACTCGTTGAAGACATCAAGGAGGCTGACACCGGATCCGATCAAGTCAAGACCGCTCGAGATATCGCCGCTCTCAAGGACATGAGAAATGTGCCGACAGTCTTCCTCTCGGTCGATGGCTGCCTTCCGCTGTTGCTGCAGCCTTACATCCGGTTGGCTCAAAAGGCGGCGCGTCACCCGACTGACGTCGTCATGATCACGCACCTGCTGCTTTACCTGTGCACGACAGTGCCGAGCGCCCTGCTTCTCTACCGGCACTTCAGCTTGGTCCATGGGTTGCTCCATGTCGCCATGCAGCTCTACTATATGGGTACCTACACGCTCATGATGCATCAGCACATCCATCAGCGAGGCATCCTGACCAAGAACCTGGCCCTGATCGACAGAATATTTCCTTACCTGTTCGATCCTCTCATGGGTCACACGTGGAACTCGTACTACTACCATCATGTCAAACATCACCACGTGGAGAACAATGGGCCGGACGACCTGTCGTCGACGATACGCTATCAGCGGGACAGCGTGCCCGATTTTGCCCGATACGTCGGACGCTTCTTCTTCCTCGTCTGGCTCGAGCTGCCGCTGTACTTTGTCCGGACAAAGCGACCGACCATGGCGTTACGGGCCGGCGGATGGGAGATTCTGACCTACCTCTTCTATCTGGCCATGGCAACACGTCGGACAAAGGCCACGATTTTTGTCTACCTGATACCCTTTTTGCTGATGCGACTGGGTCTGATGCTGGGAAACTGGGCACAGCATGCCTTTGTGGACTCGGAAGAGCCGAACTCGGACTTTCGCTCGAGCATCACGCTCATCGACGTTGCCGTGAGTTTTTTTGCCCCGGATGAAGCAGAGGTGACGAGGCTGAACAGATGGTCGCAGAGCAATCGCTTCTGCTTCAACGACGGATATCACACGTCGCATCACCTTAACCCGCTCCGCCACTGGCGCGACCATCCAATCTCGTTTCTCGAGCAGAAGCAGACGTATGCCAGAGAGGGCGCTCTCGTGTTCCACAACATCGACTTCCTCTTCATCTCGCTCAGCCTGCTGCGCAAAGATTACGACCGGCTTGCGAGGTGTATGGTGCCTATTGGGAACCAGATGGGGCTCGACTTGGAAGGGCGAGTCGCGTTGCTGAAGAGGCTGACGAGAAGGTTCAGCGAGAAGGACATGCGTGACAAGTTTCGACAGGGGTGAAATGCATTGGCCGGTTATGCGAGTTGATGATGATGACGAGAGTAAGTAGGTATGTATGTGTATGTACAATATCGTGACTCGCGGGTGAAGAGGAGAAATTGCAGGCTGAAGTGGTAGGTGCCCAGACAGACAGGGGATAGAGAGGAGAAGGAGAGGAGAAGGAGAGGGAAAGAGAGAGAGAGAGAGAGAGGAGAAGGAGAAGGAGAGGAGAGGAAAAGGAGAGCAGAGGAGAGGAGAGGAGAGGAGGCTAGGAAACGGGGGAAGGAGGCAGTATTACTTCATCCTCATGCCATTGGCCCGAGACGGAAGTCGCAATCTACCACACATGTAGCAGTGACCGGATCCGCCGGCTACGCGCCCACTCTGAGCTAGGTTCCCGGAACAAGTCCGTCAGTCCCGCACGTCCCGTGATCCGACGACGACGACGACGACGACGACGACGACGACGTACCCGTTTGCCTTTCATCTCCAACAAAAGAGTCAGTGGCCGTCATGTTCCGCTTCGTCAGTCAAGTTGGCCCTGTCCTCCCAAGCGAAGAAAAACTGCAATTCTGACGCACCAAGGTCACGCAGCGCAAAACCGCCGACGTCATCACCCTCTTCCACAGGCCCGGATCCGCGGCCTCAAACCGGGTCGCCGAACTGCTGAAGAGAACATCGATCCAAGCGCAGACAGCCGCAGCAGAAAACAAGGCCTCCGAGCGCGAGCCGTTTGAGCTCGACATCACCGAAGAGCCACCCACCTCCGGTCAGGTCGAGACGATACTCGAATATGCCGGTCCTCGAGGCATCCCCCGCGTCATCAGGGACGCGCGAGACCAGAAGGATGCGATGCAGCGATTTAAAGAGAGCAAGGACAATTTCTTGCGCCCTATTGTGTGTTTCATCGTTACAATGTGTGCCTGCTGGGGACTGACGCTCTGCCTTTCAGACTGTGGACTGGGACAAAGGCAAAGTCGTTACGGGCGACAACGAGTCCGAGATTCTGAAGCTGGTCAACGCGCGCAAAGAATGATTGCCGTCCAGCCTGTTCATGTATCAATGGTATATCTGCTCTCAACTCTTTCTTCCATATAAAACAGCATTAGCGGTGCGATTTCCTAAAATAAATGCGCATCTGGGATGTTTCCATGACGACTGGACTCTTGTACCTATGATAATGGTGAATCCCTTCTGACGTCCGTTTACCTCGCATGTTAAAGAAACAGCGTCAACCCTACGTTTTTCACTTGGCCTTTGTGTGTGCAATAACGGCACAGAGACAGGCCTCGAAGCGTTTGCTCACTGTTTATATCGCCTGGCTGTGGTAAACGCGTTCCGGGAACGCGTTTTCCCAGCCTTCTTCCCGCTGGTCAACTGCTGTTCGTCGTTGGCCACTACAGCTGGCCGGGAGGTGCCTGAGGCTGCAACCCTTTACCTTGCCGGTCAAATTTCTTCCCGCTGAAAAAAAAAAATTCAAACCCTTCCCACACTTTCTACCTCGCAAAATTTTCCTCCTTCTCTTCACCCATATCCCCATCCTCATCACAACTCCCCTCCCAAACTTCATCTCATCACATAGCAAGCCTTTCTTCAACTGCCTTTTCATCTCATCATCTCAAGACGCATCTTCTGGCTTTCCTTAGGCAGAGCGATACTGCCTTTCGACTTCATCGCTGGTGCTACCTGAGAAGTTGTGTTTCGCTTGCCTGCCACGGCACTCGAAGACTCTTTCTCCATCATCTGCGATAGCTTGGCTCAAGAGTCCATCGGCTCTGACGCTGCTGAGCATCAAGATAGCCCCTTCTCATCATCGCCATTGCAACTCGTCGTCATCAAATCATCACAAAATCAACACCGGCCATCAACCCCCATCCTTTCGTCCGACAACTTCGGACGAAAGGCTGCGAGTCATTTAGACGAATCAGCCTTCTGTCCACGACAAATTGTTGAAAGGAAAATATCATACATCGTCTTGGCCCGCCACCAAAATGGCGGGCAACTCGGGATCCCATCCCAAAAGACATACTTCGTGGAAGATGTCCATGGATGCTCCTCACACCGTGCTCGACGCCTCCGGTTACCCAAGGTTCACTGTTACCAGTCAGCCTGCCGAGCATCAGGTCGAGTTTGCTCAGTTCTATCCAAATGGCCTGCCCGTCACCTATAATATGGTCCATGGCTACGATTCGGGCGGAGTGCCTCAGGAGTACATGGAGAATCATCTCCCCGTTCGCTTTTATACTCATCCCCCGCCCAATGCCGTCGGCAAGTTCTCGACCTTGTACGGACAGTTCAAGCAATTCGGTGTCCTCGGCGAGCTTTTGCCGGACCGTCGTGTTCATCTCTGGAACAAGGATGAGATTCAATCCGTTTGCAACTCGCTGCGTCAGGTTTTCTGGGGCGATATGAAGACTCTTCGGCGCCCGACTCGCTGGGACGACCTCTGGGAATACTTTGACGCTGTCGACCTCTACCACTACGGCGTGCTGAACATCTGGAACGTCATGAACACGCTCTTTGACGAGAATTGCATCATCACTTCCACCTGGCGAACCGAAGTGTCGGTGGAAATCGGCCACTTCACCGACGAGTGGATGAAAGAGAAAGAGAACCAGGACAAACTCAAGGCATGGGACGAAATGAAAGGTCCGGTCTTGTGCTGTCTCACTTCGGCCGACTGGAAGAAGATTAGCAATCTTCAGGACGGCGAAATCGGTCTGCTCAAGACGGCTCTCGAGTATCGGCGTCAGACTCTGCTCTCGGGCAACGTCCCGCAGGCCAACAAGCCGGCGGCCGATCTATTCACTGCCTATCAGACCAATAATTTGACGAGCTGGCTTGGTAAGTCATCCCGTATTGTAGTATTTCTTCTTCTTCATCAAGTTGGCTGACGTTTGCTTCACAGCTGATGCCCAGATTCTTGGCAAAAATGGCCTTCCCCCTCCGCCGGCTTCTGCGCCTTACCATGGCTCGCAGGCTGGGATGAACGCCACTGCCCCTTGCTTCGTTCGTTCTGCTGCCCGTTCGGGGAATAGGAATTCGTCTAATCGTGGGCAGAGAACGCCGTCTTCGTCTGCCGTCGAGGCTCTTCATAAGTCGGCTGCCGCGGCGACAACGACGAGGCGTGGAGGAAAGACGGGCGACGTTGTCATTTGCATGGGGAGCAGTCGCCTTCCTCCTGGCTGGGATGACAAGACGTCTGGCGAATCTTCTTCGCAGAAGACGGCCGAGGAGGATCTGTCCCAGGATTCTAAGCCAATGGCGCCTTCTAAGCCCAAGACGATTGAGAATGATTCAAAGCCGGCGGCGCCTGAAGTGCTTCAGGAGGAGTCCAAGCCTAAGACAAGCAAGTCGGCAGCGCCCAAGATACTCGAGCATGGACCCAAGCCAAGAATGCTTAAGAAGCAATCGAAGTCGGCGCCGCCCAGAGTTTCTGAGCAGGAGCCCAAGTCAGAGACGCTCGAGAAAAGATCCAAGCCGACAACCCCCAAGGTGCTTCAGCAGGAATCCACGGTCAACAAAGACGGCAAGCCGGTGATCGCTTCAAACAAGGGTAAGATGGAGTCAGACGCTGCTTCTGACGGCAAAAACAATGTAAGGAAGGACCCTGTGGCTCCCCCTTCGAGCCGTGATGCCCTTGAGAACATTGTTGTCACAGTCCCGGAGCAGACGGACGTCTCCAGGGCCGAGAAAGATGCAGCCCGCTGCGTCGTGACCGAATGCAGGGCAGATGCTGTGTCTGCCTTTGACGCAACCCCCGCCGAGACCGAAGCGCAGCCTGCCTAGATCGCAGACGCAGCTGGTGTCGAGGGAGAGGGGTCGGACAGTCAGGCAACGGACGAGGCTTCAAGCCAGGCTACGACCAAGGTGAGCGGTCATCCCATCACGGCTTCCCCTGAGTCCCCTGCGAGCGGCAACGACCAAGCAGAGCCTGGACATGACCTATCGCCAATATCCCATGACTGGCCGCTTACTCGTCCGAAACAGCGCGATGGCCGAGCCCAGGGACATCAGCAGGCACAGCCGAAACACGAGATGGTCGTCAGTTCCCCTCTTGACAGATCCGCCTCGCACGTGCGGTCGAGACTCGGTCAATCTCACAACTCATGGATGCAGTCGCAGGGCCGTCCCAACGTGGCTCCCCGCAGCGGCGAGGCGACCTCGTTGCCGACTCGTCCGTCCGCGCAGCTCGGCGGTCCTCACCAGCGAAACTACACTGCTCCTTCGGCCGGCCACCGCGGTCCTCGCGTCGACTCTACCGGTGCTGCTGCCTCTCCTCCCAGAGGAGGAGGAGGAGGCGGGAACTGGAACGGAGGCCGCAACGGCGGTAAAGGCAGAGGCGGAGGACGGTCTTACGGACAGTCGAGATACGAAGCGAGCCATCATTCGCCGCAGGCAGATTTTGCTCACGATAACCAGACGTGGAAAGAATCGTCGTGGCGTCGGCAGCTCAACGACTCTCTGTCGACTCAGGAGTGCCGCAACGAGAATCGAAATGGCAACTTTGCCTACAGGCCCTGCCATTGCGGCCGCTGCAACGAACGCAACAGAAGCGTTTGGGTCGTCGTTCATGAACGGCCCGAGGTCCATCCCGCGGATGTTGGGGCTCGACTTCGTCACGGCATGGGCGGACGATTTGGCGATGTCGAGGCTGTTATTCCCACCAACAGCTACGACGGCATCGGCTTCATCGTCAGGTGAGTTTCACATCAAGAGTTGCTGAAGGGAAGAACATGCTAACCATGAACAGGTTCCGAAACGAGTCGTCTGTGCCCATGGCCCTCGAATTCGCCTCGGGCCTTATCCCGGAGAAGCAGCTCTCGCTTGCCATCAGCGCCGTTTACGGCTCCAAATGGGTCAACTCTACCTGGCAGTGTCCCATGCCGATGGCGCCCGACCAAGGCCGAATGCCGCCCGTCAACCCGGGCGGTGCCGCCGGCGGTGGTTATCCTGTTCTGAACCTGTACGGCATGCATCCGATTCCCGATCACGCAGCGCAGGCATCGCCCATCTATCCCGTCTTCCACGGACCCATCAACCCTCCCGTTGGTATGCCGGCGCCTCCGATGGGGTACAACAACAACAATCACGGCAATACCAGTCCTGTGATGATGGCACCGCCTCCGGTTGCTTGCCGGCCTTATCATGACGATGGTCACAAGAACTCGGCGGCCCCTGCGAGCATTTCACCCGTTACCATTCTCAAGCCGGACCGGGGCAATGGTACGAAAGCGACGATGGACGAAGTGGCGCAGACGAAGCCGCCGTCCGAGGAGGCATTGGGGGGTGCCGTTGTTGCCAAGCCCTGCAGTCCGCTGAAGGAGACTCACGAGGCTCGCGTTTCTCTTCCGGCGTCGTCACCGCAAAAGGTGGCCAAGGAGGCTGAGAAGGATTGCATTGTTCAGGCTTCGGGTGCGACGGTCGATGAACCGGTCAAAGACACGAAGCGAGAGAATGAAGTCCGAGCCAAGGCCGAAGAGGTCATCGAGGTTGAAGAGACAAAGGTCGGAGAGACCAAGGCCGGTGAATCCAAGTATGCTAGGGACAGCAACAAGCAGAAGCTCGGCAAGCAGGCGACCGACCAGCAGAAAGACGACAAGCCGACGACAATGACGGCTGGCAAAGATAATGAGGTGCAACCCAAAGACGAAAAGCAGAGGGTGTCAAGCATATTTACAGAGAAGCAGATCGAGGATCGCAGACGCGCCTGGGACAGAATCCCAATGCCCCTCAACCCGCAGAGAGCCAAAAAACCAGTCGTTTTAGAGGCGACGAGCAAGCCCACGGGGCCGAAAGCAGCAGAGCAGAAGCCGGCGTCTGAAGCCAGCAAAGCCGGCGACTCCGATGGAGGAGCAGCCAGGTCGGTGAAAGGGGCGACGACGACTACGGACAAGGGAAACACCCGCCGCCAAGAGGGAAATGCCCACCATGAAAGAGGTCAGTCACAGGAAACGACGACCACAGGCCGAGAGACGATGGGCAAGAAATCCAAGAAGAAGCGGAACAAGTCGAGCCGGGGAACTCTCCCAACGATGTGGGGGCCGCAGGCTGGAGAAGCAGCTCAGCAGCAGGCTGCTCCATCGACGCCCAAAGCGGATGAAAAGGGGCCGAAGACGTCGACGACGACGACGACGACGACGACGACGACGACGACGACCGGGTCACCCTCTGCCTCTGCCGCAGCCGAGGACGGGGGAGGTAAAGACAAGACGCCGTCGCGAGCCAGACAGGCATGCCGAGCCGACGCAGGCGGTTCCCTCCGACAGGAGAAGAAGCGACGCGGCCGTGCGGCTGCTGCGGATGACATGGACAGCAGCTCCAACGGTACATCGACCCCGAGCTCCACTTCCTCCTCTACCCTAACCTTATTGACGCCTCGGCAGCAGCAGGAGCAGCAGCAACAACGACAGGATCCAGAATCGCCCGTCATGAGCAGCAGCAGCAGCAGCAGCATGCAGGAAGCGCCCTGAAGGCTACTCCCAATGCCCAAGCGAAGGCTCGGCCGGATGGTCCGGGAAGCGACTCTTTCCGTCGTGGCGGCTGAACCAGGTGATGTATGGGGACAGGGGGATTAGAGTGAGAGGAAAGGGAAGGGAAGCAAGGTCGAAGGACAGATGTGATGTTTGGTGTGTTTGCTATTCCTTCTTTTTTACCTTGAAGTTTCAGGTCTCGGGTGAGCGAGCCCTGGGACGGACTTGTAAATAGAGGACATAGCCTCTCCTTTAAAAGAAAAGGTGTTGAGAAAACGGCGTGCGTCTTTTGTATGAAAAACGCCAGTAAAGAAAGATTCCGATGTGTAGGTAAGGAAGGCTACCTAGGCAGGCATCTACAGGGTCACGACTCGGGCCGTTGCACGAGGCCGGTAACAGCCTCTTCAATCTGCTTATCTACCATTCCATCGAGAGGCAAGAATTTCTCAAGCCCACGTTCTAACCCACCATGTTCGGCATCAGTATCAAATCAAGGGAACAGAAAACGAACCGCCGAGGGGTGGGGGGGGGGGGGCTCAAGCACGATTTCCAACCCACCATATCGAGCGAATACCCTGGGAGACGTGCCCGTGCCGTCGCGGAGAAGGATAGGCGTGTCGGGGTTGTTCTTCTTCATCGTGGGGTATGCGCGGGCAAGGAACGAGCTGTCGGTTTGGTGTCAGTGAACCTTGGAGGGGGGAAGAGGAGGGATGGGGCCGCGTACCGCACAGCGGCGCTCTGCTCCGACGTCTGGCAGAAGAGGAATCGAAGCTCCTTTACTGACTTGGCGAAGGCGTAGCGCGATGACATGCTTTCCAGCTTGGGAGAGAGAGAGGGGGAGAGAGAGAGAGAGAGAGAGAGAGAGAG
>LKCN02000018.1:278000-298483 GCA_001633055.2 Ophiocordyceps polyrhachis-furcata BCC 54312 | reverse complement strand
AAGCAAGAAAAAAGAAAGAAAAAAAAAAAAAAAAAAAAAAAACTCCATCGCTCACCCCCATCCTCATCCTCCCCCTTCCATTCATGACGCTTCAGTCCACGTGGCCGTCGTTGAGCAGCATCTCCAGCACAATCTGCTTCCCGGCCTGCTCCGGATGACACATGGCGATCTTGACGCTGCCCTTGCTGACGTCGCCCGCCGTGTTGTGGCCGTTGGCCGCGTTGCCCCCCGTCGGCCCTCCGACGCCGTAGTCGATGACGCGCACGTCTCTCCCGGCGATGATTTGCCTCAGCCGCCCGTTTTCCGCGTTCCGCACCTCGACGTAGTCGTCGTTGAAGAGCAGCAGGTACTGGCCGTACATGGTCGCGCTCCGCGCCTTCTTCTGCTTCCCCGTGTACTCCATGATGAGCGTCCGGCTCACGTCGCCGTGCTTGTCGACGTAGACGGCGCAGTCCTCGTACGTCAGGATGAACTCGTTCTCGTTCAGCCGGAACATGCCCAGCGGCCGCTGATTCTGCACCCGCCCGGCGATGTTGGCAATCGCCGGCGCCTTGAGGTCCGGGATCGACATCGGCTGCTTCTTATCCAGCGTAAGCATCTCGACGCCCTTGGCCGTCGCCACCGCAATGTACGTCTGGAAGAGGCTCAGCGAGTAGCAATCCGTCGGCAAGTAGAATTCGTCAAAGTCGCGGAACGTATCCGTGCTTCGAGCCGTCGCCCTGCGCCCGCCGCCGAATCGCGACCTCTTCTCCGTCGCCTTGAGCAGAATCGGTTCCAGCACCTTGAACGACGTGTGCAGGCCCTCCTTGCGCTTGTAGAAGACGAGCGTGCGGTCCTTCATCCGCGCCGTCGCAAAGTAAGTCACGTCCTTGGCCAGTCTTTGAGGCGCCCGTCGCGGGCTGTCGTTGATCGGAGGCGCCAGGTCCGAGCTGGGCGCCACCACGTCGAGCGGGTAAGAGACGAGCGACTTGTCCGCGATGGCCAGGCATACCGAGAATTCTTCCAGCACTGCCATCTGCGTCACTCGGGCCGTCTGCACAGTCTACGTGTCAAGATGGGGCGTGTCAGCATCGTCCCGCCCCGCGACCGCACCCCCAAAGACTCCTCTTCTCTTACCCGACGCCATCCCCGGGGCTCGGCCGGGTCCGTAACATAGATGCCGTAGTCGGTGCCGATGGCCAGCAGGCTCCTGCCAAACGCCGAGAACCCGGCGGCGCAGTTGACCTGAGCCCGACAGACCGGCGCGATGCCCTGACACGAGCCCAGGATGCTCTCGAGGTCTTGGATGGCCCGATCGAGCGGCGTCCCCTTGACGTGGACGCCCGACATCTTCGTGTACACCGAGTTGGCGTCGTAATGAAACGAGGCGTCGGCCAAGACCCGCAGCCGGAAAGGTTCTGCGTTCTGCGAGAAGAGAGATTCCGCGTGTCTCGTCTTGGCGTCGATGATGCTCATGCACCAGTCCAGTCTGTCTCTTGCCGATGGCGCGTGGAGGGTATATACCCCGTGGCCGAGATGCTTCACCCTGAACGGATAGAGGACCTTTCCTTCGGCATCGAACGACGTGACAGTGGTCAGGCTGTTCATCGACGACCCGGTCCCCGCATTCTCGAGCCCCTGTCGGCCTCCGCCGTTGCTCGCCGCCTTCTGGAGCTGAGTGCCAGACGCGGTCGCCGCCGTGGTACGGCCCAGTGGCGCCGTAATGACCTTTTGCTTCGTCACTGCCTCGTCATTCATGCTCTCCAACAGTAAGAGCGGCATCGGAATCGGCTGACAGGATAGCTCTACATCAGCTTCGAAACTAGAGCAGGGGGGGGGGGGGGGGGGGGGTCGTGACAAAACTCACCTCTCTCGA
Organism: Ophiocordyceps polyrhachis-furcata BCC 54312; assembly: GCA_001633055.2. NCBI lineage: Eukaryota > Fungi > Ascomycota > Sordariomycetes > Hypocreales > Ophiocordycipitaceae > Ophiocordyceps > Ophiocordyceps polyrhachis-furcata. The sequence goes on along the minus strand of LKCN02000018.1, from coordinate 296,628 downwards.
CACATCAAACTTCTTCTCCGACCTGCCGTCCTTTGTAAAGACCACCTTGGCCAAGATCAGGTAGTGGTCGAAGAGAAGTGCGTGCGTGTCGACCCAGCGCATCCCCTTGGACCCCATCCTCTGAAGCTCGCCCTGCTTGATCAGCGCCCTTCCCAGGTGATGCAGGTTCAGCACAGACTGGAAGCCGGGCCGGAGGACGAGCATCTGGTCCAGCGCCATCATGTGCACCCTCGCTTCCGTCTCGGCCACCTTGGCGTCGCACTCAATCGTCACCGCCCTGATTTCCTGTATGGCCCTCTGCAGGTTCGTCTTCTCCTCGCTCTCGTCCACCGTATTCTTCTCCACCGTCCCTAGAAGAAGAATGTAGCGAGGCAGTCGCTGGATGGGAGCGAGCAGGAAGTGTGTCCAATCCTGCTTCGACGACGACTTGTCCTTTCGCATCTCTTCGTTGAACTTTTGAAACAGGACGTTTCGCTCCGACTCCTTCTGCAGCAAGTATTTCGCGCGCGGATAGCAAGCCGCATACTCGATATAGTCCGACTTGGCCTTGCGTATCCACTCGCGGAAGATGTCGCTGAAGCCGACGATCCACGGCCCTTGCGCGTCTCGGCGATGTCGGAGCCGGGACAGGAGATGCTGCTTGTGGACGGCCGAGACTGCGTCCATGTTGCCAAAGACGGCGTTGAAGAATTTCTCTTGCTTGTCGGGGTGAATGATGGGCGGCTGCCGCGTCCGCAGGCTCTCCCGATAAATGTTGCGGAAAATGTCCAGCTGCTTCACATAGTGATGCTCGCCCGTGACAATCTCGTGCAGGTTGTTCTGCCGTGCAATCTCCTTGACACCCTTGGCGTTGATCTCTTCCGCCGTCAGGTTGTGGTAGACGTGCCACTCCTTCTTCTCGGCGTCGTCCGACTCCAAGTCGTCCAACTCAAACTTCCTGACCGTCCGCGTGCAGAGGTGCGAGTAGCAGTGGCCGCTCGTCTCGACGTGGTGGAGCTTGGGGGCATAGCAGCCCGATCCAGTCAGTTGCCAGAGCACACCTGATATATGCCCGTCGCCAAATTTGACCCATTCCTCGTCCGGGATTAAGAGAGCAGAGTCGAGCATGAGTCGAACCAAATAGCTGCTGAGCGTCTCGGCATCTGCCAGGTTCATCGTGGGAACCTTGAAGGCAAACAAGTTGGTCACTGCCTCCTCAACCGTCTTCTCCTTGAGATCAATCTCCCCCTCGCCCATGAGGCGGACCCAGGCCTCGATAGCACTGAGCGCCCAGGGTTCCGAGCACTTGCGGAAATCGGAGGCCAAAAGCTTCGACGGCACAAACTTCTTCTTGCGCCCGCTGGGCAAGGTGATGCTGTCAAAGGCACCTGACGAGAAGCCGGAGCCGGACTCGTGCTCGGACAGTATCGGCCCCTGCTGCAGAATCATTTGATGCTGGCGATTGATCTTTTTACGCTCCTCCGCCGCGTCCGTCCGCGACCTCGTTGGAGCTTGCACCTGGGGCGTGTGGCTGTGTCCAGAGAGTGAAATTGACCTCTCTGGCTGCAACATCTGCTGCGACGCCGCCGACTGATAAAATGCCTCCGGCGCCTCGGTCTGGTAGGACCGGGCATCGGCGCTGACCGAGTGCTGATGCTGGTTCTGCGAGTGAAGGCTGTTCTGGGCCGACAGCATCGAACTGCTGTCCGAGCCGGGACCCGGAGGAAGAGCCGGCAGCGGCCTGTTGGAGAGACCAGGGTGGTAGAAGAGATCTTGATAGTCATCCTTGGTAGGCGAGTCGGTGCCGCTCTGCCTCGAGTCCCCTGAGTGAACAGAGACCCTCTCCTCCCGGCCTTCGTCGAAACTCAACCGCGAGGCCCTCGGAGCACGCAGGCCACCGGTACCGACATAGTCCATCTCGGCGTTGAAGGGCGGCGGAGTGTGGTAGCCCTCGGCCGTTGAGCCGTTGTAGCCTGGGATCGGTAACGGTCGCGGACGCTCCGGCAGAGAGGATGCGCTCACGTAGGATCCGACGGGATCGCCGTAAGCTAATCTACCGGCATGGCCGCCACTCAGCATGCCCAGGTCGACGGTGCTGCCTAAATCGCTATCACTGCTGACATCCTGCAGGTCCGGGGGTGGTGGCAGGGTTTTGTTTGAGGGCACGAAGGCGTTTCCGCTGAACCATTGATCGTCCAACTCGGCCTGCCGCATCGCCAGTAGACCAGCGGTTCCTTCGGGATCGTCGTCGTCATCCTCGTAATCATAGCGGACGGGAGATCTGCCTGGAGACGTCGGCATGGCCGAGGGAGAGTGCGACGAGACGTACTGATGCCCCCGGTCGGCGTGATCGCGAGACAGCTGCCCGTTGAGTGGAGATGGGCGTCGACGGGACCGGTGGCTGCTTTCGCCCAGCTCGGCCTCGATTTCTTCCATGATGCTCTCCGGCGTCACCCGCTCCATGTTACGATCCCTTCCCAGGGGCCGGCCATTAGCGTCCCAATAAGGCTCCTCGGCCGAGTCGTCCACCGGCCGGCTGGGGAGCGGAGCATTGGTCGGGTGTCTCTGTAGCCCGGATGGCGATTGCGGTGGCATGTACGGAGAGGCTCGAGAAGACTGCTGTGAGACCGATCGCATGGGGTAGCCGGAATAGGAGGGCTGGTCCTGAAAGTTGGGCCCGACGGGGATTTGCGACGTAGTCGGATACGGGAGGTGCGAGACGGGGACGTGTGTAATCGGGGTTTGGGCGTCAGCAACAGCTCCGTAGGAGGCGTACTGGGAAGGATCATAGGTGAAGGCGTGGGTATGAGGCTGAAGAGGGCCAGGCGTGGCTCCGGTGGAGGACATGTACTGAGGAAAGGCGGCTGTGTAGGCTGACGCTGGCGACTGGCCATGTAGTGTGGCACCGCCGTAGCCTTGCTCCTGAGGGTAGCCGGGATAGACAGGCTGGCGCTGATGGCCGTTGGTGTCTGCGTATGCGGCGGGATTGTAGGCCTGCGGGGCGTAGCCGGCGGGAGGAGAGGTGCCGTACGAACTGCCGGAGTATCGCGGGGACGAATGGTGGTGAGGGAGGGCAGCCGACGGTGAATGGCGATGGGCTGTCGACGAGGTTTGAGTGAAGGTTTGAGGGTTGTAGGTGGAATGAGAAGGTGGCGTACGGGGCGTGGTACTCTGATACTGGCGTTGGTAGCTAGACAGGGCGCTGTTGGTGGAACCAAACGGCGAAGGGCCGGCTGGGGAACCGGAACCGGCCGACCTGTTGAAGAAGAGTTCATCCTCGGTGGGTGGCTGGGGAGGTGCAGAGGGCGACTGAGGACCGTAGTAGGCGGCATCGTCGCCGCTGTTGAAGCTCAAGCGGCGACCGACAGCCTGGCGATCGGGCCGTTGCCCAGGCACGGGATACTGGACGGGAGGGACATGGCCATAACGGCGCTGGTCGTCGGCGCGGAACGACATGTCGAGAGGAAGTCGGCGATTCCGGCACGCCGTAGCGAGGACGGCGGCGGCATCGACGAGCGAGAAGAGGCGTACACGACCGCCAGGTCCAGCGGCGGCCAGGTGCTCATACGCCTCGTCGGTCGACAACCGGGCTGGGGTTCAGCCGCGCGGCGCAGCGGCTCCCGGGCGTTCAGTCAGGATTTTTTTTTGGGGGGGGTTGTGTGATGGTTGGCGGTTGTGGTCACAGGGTAGGAAAAAAACACAGTGGAAGCGATAGGAGCGACGAGGGCGAAACAGCGAAAGGAAAAGGGAGGGGGCAAAGGGTAAAGGGTAAAGGGTTTTCCGTAGGCTGAGGATGGATGAACAACGTCGGCGAGGGCGAGGGCGAGGGCGCGAGGGGCAAAGACGAAGACGAGGGGTGTCGAAGATAGTAGTGGTAGGTTGGGATCTCGGTATGGCGGATGAATTCTAGGTGGTGGTTTGCAGGTGGCAGGGCCCCCCTACAGGCGCTGGCCTTGCCATAATACAGAGGAGCCGCGGCGGGGGGGCGGGGGGGGGGGATACCTCTGCGGAAGGGAGGCTCATCGGTACCAAGTACCAGCACCCCAAAGCCCAAAAACTGAAGGCTCACAGTGAGAAAAACCCCTCGTCCATCTCGGGTCCAGGAGGAGTAGGGAGGGGGATTCTTTCTCAGCTAGTAAAAGGCTGAGATGCATACCGATCGGCCTAGATCCCCATACGTGGCGTCTGGCCTCAGAGCGCGAGGGAGCGCGACGCCGTCGATAGACCGCCTCGCTAGGCTCGTCCGATATCACTAGCGTCGACGGGAGATGCCAGGTAGCCGGTACTTTGGGCTCCAAGTAGCGTCGCGTTACAAGTTGTTAGTAAAGATCTGATTTGGATGCCGAAAAAGATGATGAAACGAACAACGATGATGTTGTTGCGTCAGCTGGGAACTTTAAGTGCATGATCCGACAGCGTGTGTATGTAAACCGACTTGCCGGTGCAAATCGTGATGTCTCCCTATTTTTTCGCCTCCTTCTCCTACTATTCGTACCTCGTGACCTCCTACGTCCTACATCTTACCACCACCTCCTCCTCCTCCTCCCTCCTCCCTGCGCTTGGGTTGACCTGATGCGACACCATTTCATGTTGAGTTTCTCCGATGCGATCAATGCACGCTGCTTGACTTTTGCTGTTGAGGCACGGATGGATGGATGGATGCAAGCGTTTAATCAATACGTACATGTGTATGTATGTATATATATCCGTACAACAGACCCTTGAAACTAGACCCTGGATCCTTGATCGTTTACCTTACTACGGAGTAGTGCCAAAGGAGAAAACAACAACAACGGCCCGGAAATGGCCGGTTCGTATCTCCGGGCCCGGCACCTTCGCCGCAAGTGGGTCACTCGGGCCGGCCCCGCTGCACTCGTATCCCCGAACAGACCCGCATACGCTCAGGGGCCAGAATATTCCGACGCTGAAGCCCTCCTCCCGTAAATCAGCGTCACGATTGTGCACCCGCCCTCGACCTCATTCACAGTCGTCGACCCAACTAACTGTCCACGTATGATGCGGGGAAGACCATATGCGATTCAGCTATTATTACACAGTAGCTGCTGAAGCAGTCGTAGTATCCAACGTAGCAATCACGAACGCGTACGGCAAGCAGAAATAGGGTCCCTTTTCCCGTCTCTCTGCTGTTGTCTTTGCTATTCCACACAGCTACACCTGCCTGCCACACACGTGAAAGTCATGGCTCTTCTGACGACTCTCATCCTCGCCGCCTTGACGGTTGGTCTCGCCTTGTTGATCAAGGCCTTGGTGCGGCCGGGACAGACAGCACTCTCCTTGCCGCCTGGCCCGCCCGCGGAGCCGATCCTCGGCCATCTGCGCGTCGTTCCCATTTACAACCCTGAACGCGCCTACATGCGATGGTCTGACATGTACGGATCCGACATCTTGTCCTTCCGCATCCTTGGCAGGCCCGTCATCGTCCTCAACTCGGTACAAGCCGCCGTCGACCTGCTGAACCGACGCGGCGCCAACTACAGTGAAAGGCCGCGCTTCCACTTATTCCAGGTTGGGGGCTGGGTCAAAACGCTGTCCTTCATGCCATTGGGCCCCGACTTCCGCAAGCACCGTACCATGCTGCAAACAAGCTTCCAGAAGAGTAGCGTAGTGCGCTATCAACCGTTGCAGGAACGCGAGGCGGCTCGCATGCTCAAGGGGATACTCGAAAGGCCCGCCGACTGGGAGGGTGCGATGAGGCAGTTCGCTACAGCCATCGTCCTGCGCGTGGGGTTCGGGGCCGACATCAATGGCGACAAAGATCCCCTTATCCAAGTAGCGATCGACGCCAGCCAAGCCTTCACGTATGGAGGCGCCCCAGGGGGGACACCTGTGGACTTTTTTCCCCTGCTCAGGTGGCTCCCGCGGTTTCTCCAGGATAGGTCGCTAAAGTTGGCTTCAGACTGGAAATGGGCCGTTCGCAGGCTACACGACAAGCCATACGAGGCCTATTTGGGTTCGAAAAAGGGGCAAGGGTCATTGGTGCAAGATATGCTTGAACAGCGGAAGCAGCAGCTGGGAAGGGGGAGCAAGCCAGAGATGACAATCGACGACATCAAGAGCGCAGCCGCTACCGTCTTCATCGCCGGCCTGGACACGACGTGGAGCAGCATGCTCGTCATGGTCCTCAACTTGACCCTGCATCCCGAGGTGCAGGCCAAGGCGCAGCGAGCCATCGACGACGTGGTTGGGCGCGACAGGTTGCCCTCGTTCGAGGACCGGCCTCGGCTTCCTTGTATCGATCGCTTTGTGCAAGAGACGCTGCGATGGTGCCCCGTCAGTCCCCTCGGCGTGCCGCACAGCTCCATCCGGGATGACGAGTACAAGGGCTATCGGATCCCCGCAGGCTCTTTGGTGTACGCCAACGCATGGGCTATGACGCATGACGAGTCCATGTACAAAAACCCCGATAGTTTCAACCCGGGCCGGTACCTGCCGGTGGACGAGGGCGGCTTCGGCGAGCCTTATCCCGAGGGAATCTTTGGCTTCGGGCGACGGATTTGCGTCGGTAAAAGCCTGGCAGAGGCCAGCTTATGGATCGCGGCTGCGACGCTTCTGAGTACCATGACGGTCCACAAGCCGCTGGATGATCGGGGCAACGAGGTGGAGCCGACGATGAAGCTGACGAGCGGCCTGACCTGCCGGCCCGAGTCGTTTGGCTGCCGTATCTTGCCGCGAGACGACCAGGCTGTGGCGTTGTTGCGCCGGTGAGCGGCGATTATCGGGATCGAGAGACAATGATCAGCGTTGCAGATGGAGAAGACTGGAGCGGGGAAGACGACGTTTCGGTAAGGAGATTAGTTTGCAGAGATGAAAGTCGTCGTGTTAGGAAGGGAAAGGGTGGTGGTGGAGTGTATGGTGTAGTTTGCGGTATCTGTTATCCGCTGTACTTTGAAGTCTCTCTTCCCCTCTCTTCTCCGTGAGATCCGATCCGAGGTCCCAAAAGTCTCGGCACCCCTCCTTCTCCCATCCCTCTCCCATCCCTCTCCCATCCCTCTCCCATCCTTTCCATCTCCTTCTCTCTGGCCCGTCTCTCGTCTCTCTCGCTCTTCAACCCTCGCCACTGCGATTCAGCAACACAATCCGCAAAAATGGTCAAAGCAGGTGCGCATGCATGCATACATTTATCATTTATCCACTGCCGTGTCCCTTGATAGGTGCCTACCGGCTAGGTAGTTACCTGCTACGTAACGCCGGCACGTGCTGACCCAACGCTTCTTCACAGTCTGCGTCCTCCGCGGTGACGAAAACGTCGGCGGCACCGTCATGTTCGAACAGGCTTCGGAGAACGAGCCTACCAAGATCACTTACAACATAACCGGCAACGCTCCCAACGCCCAGCGCGGCTTTCACATCCACACCTTTGGCGACAACACCAACGGCTGCACCTCTGCCGGCCCTCACTGTCAGTGCGGTGTCCCTTGTTGTACCGTCGAACGCTGACGTCGGGCTATAGTCAATCCCTTCAACAAGCAGCACGGTGCTCCTGACGACGAGGCTCGCCATGTAGGTGACATGGGCAACGTCGAGACAGATGGCAATGGCGTCGCCAGTGGCACCATCACCGACAAGCACATCAAGCTCATCGGCCCCCACAGCGTCATCGGCGTGAGTCAAGATTCTGCTTTTTTCTTCCCGCATTGCTGATTGCTGTAGCGAACCGTCGTCATCCATGCCGGCACTGATGACCTGGGCAAGGGCGGCCACGAGCAGTCACTTCAGACTGGTAACGCTGGCGGTCGGCCCGCCTGCGGTAAGATAGCCGGCTCTTTCGAACAACCAGGTTGCTAACGAACTCAGGCGTCATCGGCATCTGCACCTAGTATCGACGCAACTTACCCATGACAGTCTCGTACCTTTTCTGCACAAAAAGCTTTTGACAAATTGTCGGATATGCCCCTCGTCTATTTGTACCTAGGATCAAGAACGTGTGAAGAAAATGTCGGCACGCAGTGCCCGTCAACGACGTCATCCGACCGCGATTTGGTTTTCCTAATGCTAGCCTTGAAGAGCACGACAATGACTTGAAATGGAGGGTGCTTCGCCGATTATTGAAACTCATGGAAGAAGGGTAGAAGACTTGTGAATTATGGACTGCGTGCGAGAGTATCCATCCGTTCACGCGTACGTACATACATACGATCATACATACCTACCTACCTATACACATAGTACTCCGGGTCAGGTCGGTCCTGATGGTCAGCTTGACATAGTACTCGGTAGAATGGGGCTGCGCGTGCTGGAGATATTCGAAGCGGCGGCTTACTGTCTCTGACAGGACAGGGTATCATGATATCCGTCTCGGGGCGGTGAATCCCTAGTGCAAGAAGGCGACCACAAACCTACTAGTACTAATAGTAATAGCAGGCCGCTACGAAAACTTACACACACCTGTTTTGGGCAGGCGTGGTGGCCTGCCGCGGAAGGCACGTTTGGCACGGCACGGGGTATAAGTTTGGCACGACTCCCTCTTCTGAGCTTCCTCTTATTCCTACTGTTCAATCTGATCCGTCTTTTCAAACGTCGCGGCCAAGTCTTTCTTTCCAAGGGTCATTGGCGATGGAACCTTCATTGACAGCTGATGACAGCTGCTCGTCATAACAGCTCAGCGCTCACCGTCGCTGAAGCTCGGGTGGATCCCCCGCCCTGCAGCTCGACCTTGACCTGAAGGCGCCGCCGCCCCGCCAATCGTGACACCTTGTCTAAAAAGAAGGGCACACACAACCCCAGCTTCGCCCTGCTCTCCATTCGTCACAGCCTCGCACAAAAAGAAATCTTCTTGAACCACTTCTCTCTTCGGCTTCTTCTCTCGGCCCATCTCTCTAGCGCGCAAGTAAGTCAGACAGGGACGATACGGGGGGTGCTTTGCACACCTTCTACCTACTACCTACCTCTCCAGCGAAAGCATACCAGGTCTCATCCGTCAGCCGCTGACCGGACACGCTCTATAGCTCGTCCACCGCCATGGCCAAGATGTTCATCGGCAACGTCAAAAGTGTCCTGAGTGGCGACACTCTGGTACTGACGAGTCCCAATAACCCGGCGGCCGAACGCATCTTCTCGCTGGCCTACGTCTCTGCTCCGCACCTCCGGAGAGACGGTGACGAGCCCTTTGCCTTCCACTCTCGCGAGCACCTGCGCAACCTCGTCGTCGGCAAGCCCGTCCAATGCTCTGTCCTCTACACCATTCCCTCGACCTCGCGCGACTTCGGCACTGCCAAGCTCAAGGACGGCACCGAGCTTCCAGAGGAGCTGGTCAAGGCAGGCTGGCTCAAAGTCCGCGAAGACGCCGGTCGAAAGGAGGAGTCGGAGGAGAACACGGAGCGGGTTGAGAAGCTCCGGTCGCTCGAGTCCCAGGCCAGGGCCGAGAGCAAAGGTCTGTGGGCCGGCGTCGGCGGCGTCATCGACGTTCAGAACGATCTCGGCGGCCCAGACTTCATTAAGGAGTGGAAGGGCAAGACCGTCGACGGCATCGTCGAGCGTGTCTTGAGTGGTGACCGTGTTGTCGTCCGCCTGCTGCTCTCGGAAAAGAAGCATGTGCAGCCCATGACGCTGCTAGCCGGCATCCGCACCCCGGCTACGGAGAGGACGCTGCCGTCGACGGGCGCGGTGCAGCCGGCCGAGGAGTACGGCAACGAGGCGCGCCAGTTTGTCGAGGCACGCCTCCTTCAGCGCCAGGTCAAGGTCGAAATCGTCGGCGCCAGCCCCCAGGGGCAACTGGTGGCCACCGTCATCCACCCGCGAGGCAACATTGCCGAATTCCTGCTGATGGAAGGCCTGGCCAGATGCAACGACTTTCATTCTACCATGCTGGGCGACAAGATGGCGTCCCTCCGCGCGGCTGAGAAGCAGGCTCAGACCAACAAGCTCCGCATGCACAAGCACCACGTGGCCAAGGCCGACGGCGGCAACCAGGAGATGACGGTAACCAAGATCATCGGCGCAGATACCATCCTTGTTAAGAACAAGTCCGGCTCCGTCGAAAAGCGAATCAACTTTAGCAGCGTGCGCGGGCCTCGGGCCGGAGAGCCATCAGAAAGCCCATTCCGTGATGAGGCCAAAGAGTTCTTGCGCCAGAGGCTCATCGGCAAGCATGTCAAGATCAGCGTCGACGGCACCAAGCCCGCTGCGGATGGCTTCGAGGCCAGGGACGTGGCCACCGTGTTGGACAAGGGTAAGAACGTCGGCCTGATGCTTGTCGAAGCCGGATGGGCGTCCGTCATCCGGCACCGCAAGGACGATACGGACAGAGCTCCCAACTACGACGAGTTGCTTGCCGCCCAGGAAAAGGCCCGGGAGGAGAAGAAGGGCATGTGGTGTGGAAAGCCGCAAAAGGCAAAGCAGTATGTCGACCTGTCGGAAAACATACAAAAGGCCAAGATCATGCTAGCTACGCTGCAGCGGCAGAAGAGGGTGCCGGCCATTGTCGACTTTTGCAAGGCCGGCTCTCGCTTCACCATACTGATCCCCCGCGAGGCCATCAAGCTGACCATGGTCCTCGGCGGCATCCGCGCCCCCCGCGCACCTCGAGCGGACGGAGAAGGTGGCGAGCCTTTTGGCAAGGACGCCCTCGACTTGGCCAACCGTCGATGCAACCAGAGGGACTGTGAGGTGGACATCCACGACATGGACAAGGTCGGCGGTTTCATTGGCGATCTCTACATCAACCGCGAAAACTTCGCCAAGGTGCTGGTCGAGGAGGGACTCGCGTCGGTGCACGCCTACTCGGCCGAGAAGTTGGGCAACTCGGCCGAGCTCTTCGCGGCGGAATCGCGGGCCAAGGAGGGCAAGAGGGGGCTCTGGCACGACTATGACGGCTCAAAGGAGGAAAACGGCCAGGACCTGGAGCCGGAGGAGGCGCCGGAGGAGGCCGACGTCAAGCTGGACAAGAAGCCGACGGACTATCGCGACGTCGTCATCACCAACGTCGACGGGAACGGCAGGATCAAGGTGCAGGAGATCGGCAAGGGCACGGCAGCGTTGGAGAAGATGATGAACGACTTCCGCAAGTTCCACTTGGACTCGAGGAATAACCAGCCGTTGGCGGCAGCGCCCAAGACGGGCGAATTCGTGTCCGCCAAGTTCTCGGCCGACGGACAGTGGTACAGGGCACGGGTACGGGCCAACGACCGGACTGCCAAGATGTCCGAGGTCGTCTTCGTCGACTACGGCAACAGCGAGAAGGTGGCGTGGAGCAGCCTGCGGTCGCTGGACCAGAGCCAGTTCGGGACGCAAAAGGTCAAGGCGCAGGCCATGGACGCTTCGCTGTCCTTTGTGCAGCTGCCCGGCGGGGCCGACTATCTGGAAGACGCCATGGGCTTCATCGCCGAGATGACCGAGGGCAAGCGGCTGGTAGGCAGCTTCGACTTTGTCGACGCCAAGGAGGGCATCAGCCACCTGACGCTGTACGACGCAAAGTCGTCGGGCGAGCTGCCGGGGCTCAACGACTCCGTCAATAAGGAGATTGTGGCCAACGGCTACGGCATGGTGCCCAAGAAGCTTCGGCCCTGGGAGCGGAGCAAGGCTTTCGAGCCGTACCTGGAACACCTGCGCGGGGTGGAGGCTCAGGCGAAGCAGGAGAGAAGGGGAATGTGGGAGTATGGCGACATTACCGAGGATTAACAGTCCGTGTGAGCCTCGAATTGCCTGGCCTTGGGTTTCCTTTTTCCTTTTCTTTTTTTTTTCGCTTGCCCGTGTGTGGGATGGTCTTGTTACCTCTTCCTAGCATGATGCCTGACTGCCGTGGCAATGAGTGGCTGCAGGCTCTAACGTCGTATTTAGAGTGGCAGTATAGAAAAGGGTTTCTTCTGAGTCTTCCTCCTTGATGGAGTCGGTCCGTCCCATGGAGGCGGGATGGAAGGGGTAGGAGAGGGGATGAAAAGTTTCAAATGGATGCTTCCTGAAGTCGGTTCAATGATCTCACAAAGCTACTCTGCATGCAAGTACAAATAGGTGCTCCTCGTGATGGGTAGCATCGCCTCCAACCAGTCTAAGATTGGCCCATGTCCCTCCCGGCCTTGCTATATCAAAAGATCAGAAGACCAGGGCCGTCTGAAAAGGTGCTCACAGTCATCAGGGATTGGCGTCATTTGAAATACGACGAAACTCCGTCACCGACTTCCCAGCATTGTATCCGGCAAGCTCGGTCCTCCCGAGCTGGTTGATGACCAAGGTAGGCAGCGTGCAAGTCTGGCCGATCCTCATCCAGAGGTGAAAGACGATACGTTCGGCGTGGACGAGGTCGGTGAGGGTGAGGGTTGAGTGCGAGACGGCTAGGCCGCTCTCTACCAGGAGCTGGGTGGCTCGCAGCTTGATGAGCGTCTTTCGCTGCTGTTCCGAGGCGGAGGGGAGTTCGGTGGGGGTGATGCTGCCGACTGCCCCTGCCATGGAATTTGATGTCTGTGCTGTAGGTGGTGGAGGCAAGGTGGCCGAGGGGGTGTTGGAGAAGGTCGTCGGCGGCTTGTCCGGGAATTGGGGTTTCAATGAGGCGAACGACATGTTTTTCTTAAAGACAGGCGGAGCTGATGACGCTGGTGCTGGGTATCGAGCTTCGTTGGCAGCTGGCAGTGAATTCTGCGCCATGGGCCACGGAGCCTGAGCCATCGGCTGGGCCATCGGCTGCGGCATATGTGCCATGGGCCACGGAGCTTGCAAGATGCCCTGCGGCGTCTGCATCATCGGAAGACGCGTCTGCGCCATCGGCTGCGGCGCCTGTATCATCGGTTGACGCGTCTGTCCCGTCGTCTGCACCGCGGGCAGCGGCTTCTGCACCGTGGGTCGCGACATCTGCTCTTGCGAAGAAGCCTGTTTGGCGGCGGGCTGCTGCTTCCCGAATGCGTCGGTGCTAGATTGAATCGCAGGCCCAACCTTGAGCTTGACCCTCCTCTTCCCGCCCTTGGCAGGACGCTCAAGGTCGGAAAAGTCGCGCTTATTGGTCGGCTGCAGCTTTTCACTGCCGGTTGCCGATGGCTGTCCCTGTCCCTGGCCGAGCTGGGGTCTCTCATCGCCTTTCGAGGGAGATGACTGGCCTTGCTCGACGGTCGGAGGCTTCGGAGTCTTGGGAGGATCAGACTTGCTCTGAGAAGGACTCGGACGAGCCTCTTGATGGAGGTCGCTCCTCTTCCTCGTCGACATGGCTGTGGACTAGGAGAGAGTTATAAGTGCAAAGCTGTGAAGGGGTTCAAATGCTGAAGAGAGCGAAATGCTTGAGAGGACAAGTCTAAAGTTAGGAAAGTAAGTATGTGCGAGATTGAAATGCTACGAGAAAAATTCATACCGCATCAGATGTGTTCCTCCTCCAAGAGCAACTTTGATGAGGCGTGATAATGTCAAACGAATGAATCTAGTAGGTAGCTTGCAATGCTTCACCGTTAGTTACTTGAACAGTAAAAGAAAATTCCGCTCGAGGGGACGGATGACTGGGCAGTCGAGGAGACATCAGACATGTTGATTAAATGGGCAGGCGAAGGGCAAAGTAAACAAACGCAAACGCCTTCGACTCCTTGATTCTATATAAGATGAGGTTCGATTGGCGTCACGTGCGAGAAGCGAACGACAGCTGTCGCGGCCGCACACGTGACGTGATATTAGCTAACGTCATGACCGCTAGCTTGTTTCCGGGCTTAAGCTTAATTACGTAGCTGCTTCCTCCATCCCGTCCCATCCCATCCACCCGACTCTCTCTCTCTCTCTCTCTCTCCCCTCTCTCTCTTCTCTCTTCTCTCTCCTTTCTATCTCTCCATCCCTTCTCCTCGCTACAAACTCCATCCTTTCGCCGCAACCTATTGCCACCATCAGCATGCCCAACTCTCTGGATCAGCTCAAAGCCAGCGGAACGGTACGTCTGAACCACCAAACCACATTGATTCCGCACACGACTCATTCGTCTCCCTTCCGTCTTTTCCGGCCCGTGAAATAGGTCGTCGTGTCCGATTCTGGTAAACTTGATCGATCCCTCTATGGCCTTTCTCTATCGCTGACCATGCTCCCTCAACAGGTGACTTCGCCTGTCAGTCCACTGACCTCCCCTCCTCCTCCCCTTCACCATGCTCTCGGACGCGAGCTCACTCTGGTCAATAGCCATCGGCAAGTACAAGCCGCAGGATGCCACCACCAACCCGTCACTCATCCTGGCCGCCTCCAAGAAGGCCGAGTACGCCAAGTTGATGGACGTGGCTATCGCCTACGGCAAGTCCAAGGGCGGTTCCCTCGACTCTCAGGTGGACCATGCCCTCGACCGTCTGCTGGTCGAGTTTGGCACCGAGATCTTGAAAATCATTCCCGGAAAGGTCTCTACCGAGGTCGACGCTCGCTTCTCTTTTGATACCAAGGCCTCGGTCGGAAAGGCCCTGCACATCATCGACGTAAGCCCGGGCGCCCTCTCGGTGTCGCGTCCCTTGCTGACCAAGCTCCGCGGACAGCTGTACAAGGAGCAAGGCGTCTCCAAGGATCGTGTCCTCATCAAGATCGCCTCTACCTGGGAGGGCATCAAGGCCGCCGAGATTCTTCAGCGTGATCACGGCGTCAATTGCAACCTGACGCTCATGTTCTCCCTCGTCCAGGCCATCGCCGCCGCCGAAGCCCAAGCCTTTCTCATCTCGCCTTTCGTCGGCCGCATCCTCGACTGGTTCAAGGCAAGCACGAAGAAGGACTATTCCAAAGAGGACGACCCGGGCGTGTCATCTGTCAAGAAGATCTTTGACTACTACAAGAAGTACGGCTACAAGACCATCGTCATGGGCGCCTCGTTCCGCAACACGGGTGAAATCACAGAGTTGGCCGGTTGTGACTATCTCACCATCTCGGTACGTTACTAACATCTATTTTGTTTTATATGCTGCTCACTGCCGACACGTCACAGCCCAATCTGCTCGAGGACCTCATGAACTCGTCCGAAGCGGTACCCAAGAAGCTCGACGCCGCCGTCGCTGCCAAGAGCGATGTTGAGCGCCGATCATACATCGAGGAGGAATCCCTCTTCCGCTTCGACTTCAACGAGGATCAGATGGCGGTGGAGAAGCTGCGAGAGGGCATCAGCAAGTTTGCCGCTGACGCCGTCACTCTGAAGGACATTCTCAAGGCGAAGCTCTCTTCCTAGATGCTTGGCAAACCCCCGTCACTCGCTACCTTTTGGAATAGCTGCCTATACGGCATGTCGGTTGGTAGGTAGGTAGGGAAAGAAGGTTGTATGTTAGCACAAAGTCTCCATCTCAACCATCTTCCACAGCGGCGGAAACACAACACTGTGACAGCCATTATCGTAGATGCGCTATGGGAATATGGAATATCAGGCGGGCATCAAGCGTTCCTAGTGATAGCGTGCAAACAGCGTCCAGCGACCCGGCGAGGACAAAAAGATATCAGGACGACACAAAGACGGCAAAGCAAGAAGAAACGCCCCGCTCGAACAAGAATAGATATATAGACAGACAATGCTTCATTCATCAGAGGAAGCCCTTGGTCAAGCTCGGCCTCCTCCGCGAACGGCCGTCAGCGACGGAAGCCGGACCATCGTCGGACTCAGCCCACGAGGGCGGCGCGATCCGACCACGGAGACTCCCGGCCGCGCTGGTGGAAGAGGCGTTATGGCCTTTGAGGCCCTTCCAGCCCAAGAGCTCGCGCTCGAGCCTCGTGGCCTTCTCCTTCTCCTCGCGGAGTTCCCTCTCCGCTCGGCGGGCCGACAGCTGGTTGGTCGACTCGGAAGCCTGCAGGTCGTCGATTGTCTTGAGGAGCTTGTCGACCTTGTCGCGCATCCGGCCGATGTCTTCCGATAGCTGCGTGTTCTGCTTCTCCTTTCGCTCGATCTGGCTCTGGAGGTCTTTGACGACGCGGTCGACGTTGCGGGCTGAGCGTTGGGATTTGCTTCGTTCTGATTCCTTGCTTTCCAGTTGGGATTCGAGCTTTTGTTTCTCTTCGTCAGCTTTTGTTTTGCCTTCTTCTTCTTCTTCTTCTTCTTCTTCTTCCACCCTCCCGCTTCTTCCACGAGAGAGAGAGAGAAAGAGAGAGAGAGAAGAGAGATGGAAGAAATTTACCTCTTGAATCCGCTTGTGAAGGAACTTGATGTCTTGGCTGGCGCTCGAGTACCCCTTTGTTTCCAAGTCGACGAGCTTGAGCTGCGCCTCGTTCAGACTCTTCTCCAACGAAGCCTTTTGCCGCTGAAGGTCCGTGCCGGATTCCCGCTCGGCGGCGATGTCCTTTTGGATCTCGGAAACGAGCGCCTCGGCACGCCTCATCCTCTCGACCGCCGCGGCGGCAACGTCCTCCTGATGCGCCAGGTTCGACCTGAGCTCGAGAAGCTCCCTGTCCATGGCGGCCGCGTCTCGGAGCGAGGGGCTCTCCCCCTTGGTCAAGCCCTCGAGGCCGGCCTTGGCCTCGGCCAGACAGGCCTCGACGCTGCGCTTCTCTCGGAGGAGGAGGTCTCGCTCCGATGTCATCTCGTCGACGGACGAGCGCAGCGTCCTGACTTGGGAGAGGAGGGAGACGACCTTGCCCTGGGCCTCGTTGTGGGCGTTGACGGCCTCTTCGCGCGACGAGGCTACGTCGGCCAGCGTTGATTCCAGCCGCGCTTTTTCCTTGGCCCAGGTTGAGCTGTTGAGAACCTCATCGTCCCACTTGGATCGAAGCTCGTCCAGCTCCTCTCGGAGTCGGGCGATTTCCGCCTGCTTGTAGAGCTTCTCCTCCCGAGCGAGGTCGAGTTCCTTGGTCAGCGTGGCGAACTCGGCTTGGTACTTCTTCCGCGTCTGCTCCATGCTCGACTCCTTGTCTTCGATGTCGATGGCCCTCTGGTTGCGGTAATCTTCTAGCTCGTGTTGCAGCCTCTTCTTCGCCTGCGTGATGGACTCGAGATCGGTCGAGAGGTCCTCTACCCTCTCCTCCAGTCGTTGGTTCTGCCTCTGGAGATCGTCCATGGATGATTCCATCTTCTGCCTCTCGGCCATGACCTCGGCGTACGTGTCGTCGGCCTCCTTGGCTTGCGACTTGGCGAACTGCTCGGCTCGACTGGCCTTGAGCACCGTAATCTCCGCCTGCTCGAGCTTGCCAAAGTACTCGTCCGCCCTGGCCTTGTACACCTCGAGGCTCGACATGACGTCCGCCAGCTTGGAAGACTCGGCGTCCAGTCGGATCTGCACGTCCGTGTATTCCTGAAGCAGCTGGCTCCGGCTTTGGGACTCTTGTTCGCGAGCCACCGTCATCTCCTGCAGGTCCGACTTCGTGTCTCGCAGCTCGACCTCGAGCTTGGCTCGTTCGTGCCGCATCTTGTCAAAGTGCGACTTGACGTCCGTCAGCTCCGCAACGGCATCCTTATGGCTATGGAGGAGGGATCGACGCGACTCCTCCTGGCTGTTGAGCACGTCGAGTATCTCCTCGTGCGATCTCGCCTGCACGTCACGCAGCGAGAGCTCGCCCGTTCGAATGTTCTTCTCCAGCGTCGAGACCTTCTTGGCAGAGTCGTCCAGCATGTCGTGGAGTCGGCTGTTGACCTTTTCCAGCTTCTGCATCCGCCGCACCGAAGGGCTCTGCTCGTCGTAGCTGTCCGGAGCCGGCGAGCCCCGTTCGAGCTGGCTCTGCAGGTGACGGTTCTGCATCTGCGCCAGTTGCAGCTGGTTCTGAAGCTCCTCCACCTCGCTCTTCAGATCCATGCGCTTCTTGAGGCTCACCGTATCGACCGTCTTGTCCGAACGGGTCGACCCCTGAAGCTCATAATCCGGAACGAGGCGTCGCGTGGGAGTCGACGTGTTGGACGACCGACGACTCTCCATCCGAGCCCCTTTCCTCTGAGTCGGCGACGGGCTGTAGGGAGCCTCGTTAAGGCTCAACTCCTCCAGCTTGGCCCGGCTCGGCGTGTCGTTTCGCGCGGACCGCATCTCCGCCAGCTGATTCTCGGCGTTGGTCCTCGCCGCCGTCTGGGCCCGGAGGCTCTGCTGAAGCGCTTCGACCTTGCGGACGAGGTCGAAATTCTTGAGCAGAGACTTGTCGCCGCTGACGTCGGACGACGATGACGTCGCAGGCATCTCCATCTCTGGGTCGGCCGTCTTCAAGGCGCTGAGCATCTGCCCCCGCAGCTCTTCGAGTTCCTTCTCCCGCGAGTCCAGAGAGGCCTGCAGGGAGCGGACGGTAGCCTGGGCCTGGGTGCGCAGCTGACGCTCCGACTCGATGGTCCGGTTCGCCTCGGCGAGTTGAACCGACGAGTTCGACGATGCCTTCTCCGCGTTTCGGCTCGTCTTGACCTCCCTGGCCACCTCGTGGTTGAGGTCCTCGAGGCTGAGCTGGAGCTTCTCGGCCTTCTTCTCCAGCGACGCAATCGTCACTTGAGAATCGCCGAGCTGCTTGTTCAGCTTGATATTTTGCTCCTCCAGCCTCGTCTTCTCCCTTTGCAGCGAGAGAAGCTGAGTCCGCGACGCGTCGACCGCCCGCGAAGTCGAACGAGCAATCTCGAGCCCCTTTTGCTGGAGCTTGTTCAGCAAGGCCCGGTTGTCGTTCTCCGACGCTGCCAGCCGACTCTTGACCGTGCTGAGCTCCCGTTCCATCCGCTCCTTGGCCTGGTCGTTCTTGAGGCCGAACTCGCCGGACGAGAGGATGAGCTTGTTGAGGTCCTCGATCTGGCGGTTGAGCTTCCCGCACTCGTCCTCGAACC
>LKCN02000018.1:257730-277788 GCA_001633055.2 Ophiocordyceps polyrhachis-furcata BCC 54312 | reverse complement strand
GACTCTTGACCGTGCTGAGCTCCCGTTCCATCCGCTCCTTGGCCTGGTCGTTCTTGAGGCCGAACTCGCCGGACGAGAGGATGAGCTTGTTGAGGTCCTCGATCTGGCGGTTGAGCTTCCCGCACTCGTCCTCGAACCACTGCAGCCGTTGCTGTGCCGCCTCCAGGTCCTTCCGAAGGCTCTCCTCCCGCTCTCGAGCCGCCTTGGATGCCTGTCTCTCGCCGGCCACCTCGGCCTCGAGACGAGCCTCCTCGGCCTGCGTCTTGGCAACGCGGAGTCGGCGAATTTCGTCGCGGGCCTCGTCACGCTCCTTTTCGACGGATGTGCGAGCCTCGATGGTCCGCCTGAGCGTGTCTTGCTGCGCGTAGAGTTCCTTTTCGATGATGATCTTGGACTCGTTGAGCGTGTCGAACTCATCCTTGAGAGACTGGTACTTGTGCTCGCCGAGAAGAAGCACGTCGTCGCGAGATTGACGCTCTCTGCTGAGATCCTTTTGCGTCTTGTACAGCTCCTCCTTCAGGTCGTTGATCTGACTCTCCAGCAGAGACCGATTCTCGTCCGCCTGTGCATCCTCGGACAGTCGGGCCTCGAGGAGCTTCTTAGCCTCGTCTGCTTCGCGCCCAAGTTGCGACTGCTTGGACTTGGTGGCCGCGAGCTCGGCCTGGACGTCTCGGAACTTGGCGCTGATCTTCTCCTTCTCGTCCATCAGAGCCTTCTTCTGATCCTCCAACGACCGGCGCTCATTGTCAAACTTGCGCTTGTCGCTTCGTAGCAGCGCGAGCTCGCTCTCCTTGCTGCGCACGAGATCTTCCCAGTCGGTCGACGTCTTGGAGAGCTGGGTGAGCTGTTGCTGAATCTTGTCGTTTTCCTGGCTGAGCTGGGCCGACCGCTTCTTCGTCGACTCGGATTCCTTTTGAGCTGCTCGCAGCCTGACCTCGAAGTCCTGATCAGCCTGAAGCAGCTTGCTCTCCAGGTCCTGCGTCTTCTTCTCCCGCAGCGCGAGCTGGCTCTGCAACAGCTTCATCTCATCCTCGAGGGCTGCCTCCTGTTCGCTGCGTTCCGACTGCTTTTGCGAAATATCCTCAACGGCCTGTTCGAGCGAGATGGACTTGGCATATAGTTGCTTCTTCTCCTCCTCAAGCTTCGTGATGAGGGCCGCGGCTTGTTCGAGCTGCGAGCGAATCTTCTCCACGTCACGCTCGGCCCGGTTCTTGGCCTCCATCAGATCATCGAGCTGGTCCTCCAATCTCTCCTGGTCCTCGATGGCACCCGCAAGCTTCTCCTCCAGCTCGGCCTCGCGGTTCTGAAGTCTCTTGAAGATTTCCTCCTTGTCGAGCGCCAGCGCACGCTCACTCTCCAGAGTCTGCTGGATCCGCATCATCTCGGATTGGCAGTTCCTGCGCTCGTCCTCCAATTTCTGGCGCGTCTCCGTCTCGAGCCTCATCTTGTCGTTGAGCTGCTTGATCATGGCATCGCGTCTCTTAACCTCAGTAGCCGTTCGAGTGGCCCCTAGCAACGGCTTCATCTTGACAATGAGCTGCCACCACGGGTTCTCGACAAGATCCAGGTAGACGTGGAAGTTTCTCTGAATGATGTGAGTTGCTTCCGTCCGGAAAAGCTTCTTATAGGCCGAGCGCCGCTGGATAAAGCCCCTGGCAACAGATTGGAACCGAGCCATTATTTCGGTAATCAGTGCGTCGCGCTTTTCTTCCAGTTCGGCCAGGACGCCGGCCCTGAAGAAGACCTTTGAGAGGCCGACGCGGTAGAGGGCCTTGTCGAGACTCAGCTTCTCAAGCATCAGGATGGCGGCTGCCTGTCCTTCCAGGTAGCCCTTTGGCATGTTGGAGCAGAGCACTTCGTATCGCTGACGGAACTCGGTGAACGGGAGCCTGTTCGGGAATCCGGTGCGGGCGATCCGGATGCCTTCCAAGACGCCGTTGCATCGAAGTTGGTCCAAGACGAGGAGGTTGTTGAACTGTTTTGGCCGCTTCTTGTGGTTGGGCAAGATGCAGCGCACGAAATGGGGATGCGTCGAGTGCAGCTGTGTCATGAGGCTATGCAGTTGTTCCTTGTGTCGTTGCGCAACAGTGCGGAAGAGCCCCTTTTTGACTCGACTTCTCCCCCCGTTTACCTCCTCGTCCGCGTCCGCACAGTCGGCGAAGAGAGTGGCGATGTGCTTGTCGGTGGATGAGGCGAGCAGCCGTGTGATGTTGTCATTCATCGGGTCCTTGTTTTTCTCGAGCCATCCCTCTGTCGAGTACTCGACCTCGGCTGCGTAGTGCGTGAGTATGAAGCCATGTCCTAGTCGTGAGGGGCGATATTTGGTCGACTTCTTGTCCCACAGCGAGTTCAGCTTCTCGGTGAAGCTGGCGTCGGTGGCCTTGGGCATGACGCAGTCTTCGTCGAGGCATGAGAAGACGCCGATGGGATTCGAAAGCTCGATCAGATCGATGGTGGGCTGCAAATCACAGCCAAAGTCAATAAACTGCCACTCGATCTGCTCCCGAGCATACTCCTCTTGTTCCAATACAAACATGTGATGATTGAAGAATTGCTGCAGCTTCTCGTTCGTATAGTTGATGCAGAGCTGCTCGAAGCTGTTCTCCTCGAAGATCTCGAAACCAGCAATGTCGAGAACGCCGATGAAGTACGAGTCGTCGAGTCCCATGCCGGAGCGGTCTAGCTGCCGGTTGATTCGAGCGACGAGGTCGCCAAAGCTTCGTTCGTAGATGCCCTTGGACAGGGCGTCGAGACTGAGTCGCACTTGGTCTGGAGTCTGGACCTTTTCGACCCATTCGCGGCCTGCCTTTACCTTGGGATGCAGCAAGCTTTGAAGGAACGAGTCGAGGGAGACGCCAAGCAGCTTGCAGACTCTGGCCGCCTGCTCCTTTCCTTCAGGAGCTAGACGCGCCTGATCAGCAGCACGGCTCTCCTTGACGACGTCGATGTTTCCGAGATGCAGCACGGCCGAGACGGTTCGGAAGATGGACAGTCTCTCATCCCCCGAAAGGCCCATGATGTCAAACGCCTCCATGAGCAAGTCCCATTCATCGGTGTCGGACACGCCCACAATGCTATCGTGTCCGTTGCGTGTATACGCAAAGTCTTCGACGCCTAGCCCGTCAAGCAGGAGATCCGACTTGATCTGATGGTCGGCACCCTTGAGAATCTGGTAGAAGACATGGTAGTTTCGCTCGTGGGCGTTGATTCGGACAACTCTCGACTTTTCGAGAAGATACCAGTCGATAAAGGCTCCCGTGATGACACCGTTGCGGCTGAACTCGATCCGTATGAATTTTCCAAACCGCGAAGAGTTGTTGTTCCGGAGCGTCTGCGCATTACCAAAGGATTCGAGGATTGGGTTGGCTCGGAGAATCTGCTGGGAGAGGGTGGAAGGCTGTGACTGTCGCCTGTTTGCAGTCTCCGACTGGGCAACGGCAGCGAGATAGTGGATGACCTTTTTGGTATTTTCCGTCTTTCCGGCGCCAGACTCTCCCGTCACCAAGATGCTCTGGTTCCGTCCCTCCTCAACCAGGTTTCTGAAGGCCTCGTCGGCCACGGCGAATATGTGCGGTTTCGTGTCTTCCCTGCTTCTTCCCTTGTACATTTTGATATATTCGTTGTTGTAAATCGGTAGGGGGCAATAGGGGTTGACGGCGACGAGAAAGAGACCGGAATAGGTGTATATCAGATCCGCCTGATATCTCATGTGGAGATTGTGAACAACCGACGCCTCGTTCAGATGAGTCAATTCGGCCATATCGTTTGCCTTGTCGAACTTTGCGGGGTTGACTTTGTCGACGCTTTCGGCGTCGACTTGGCGTTGCTGCGACGAGGTCAATATCTCTGTTATGAAGAGGTGACAAAGGCGTGAACTCACTGTTCCATCGTCTGTCTGAACTTGGAGGCGGTTGTCTGGCAGCTCTTCAATGACCCAGCCTCTGATGAAGGCCTGTTGCGGATCCTTAAGCCACACATAACGCCTCCCCGAGAAGTCATTTTCCCCCTCGATGCCTTCGACAGCGCCTTGGCTCTGCCTCCTCACGTCTTCCTCAGTCTTGATGAAGGGCGGGGCGAAAGTGCTGCTGGATGTTGGCGTCCCGCTCCGTGAGTCGCTTCGGTAGTTGCGCGGAGCGCCTCCGAAGACGTTGCCGATGGAGCTGCTGGACTGGGACCTTCCATGGGATGCGGGCGTCGACAAGATGGTAGAGTTGGATCGTCCGTGTGGCGTCGGCGTAGTGGATGGTGACGCGGCCCTTGAAAAGGGATTGTTGCGCCGCGGAGACGAGCCGCCGCCCGCGTTGGACGACATTGGGGTGTGGCGATCGTCAACAACGGGAGGACGCAAGATGCCTCATACAGGGAATCGACGTATCGCAATAGTTCAGATGAAGAAAGGAGAAAGTCCTCCACAGCTGCACTGGTCATGGAGGAACAGGGTTGGCATTGTGATAGCAAGAAAGCAAAGGGATACTGGGCCGGGCCGGTTGGTGTTGTGTAAACCGTTGCCGGGAGACAGAAGTAAACAGACGACGCGTGCACGTGATCCGTCTCCAGGTAGACGCTGCATTAGGCCAAGATAGGACTAGTCTATTAGCGAAGCTTAATAATTGTTGGCAGCCAAGAGTCCAAGATGATCTTGATCCTCCAGAGCCTCATCCATCCAGTCATCAGCCACTGCCGCACCAAGAGAGAAAAAATCGCATTCTCACCATCTCCTTGAGGCTTGAGTATCGGCACGCTGCTCTTTCGGAGCCGATACGCCCTCGGTCACGTCCCTTTTTGTCATACCCATTTCAGCTGCAAGCCTGACGCGCTTCAGAGGGATGACCCTAGCCGTCGACGAAGAACAGCAAAGCAGCCAACCGTTTCACCCCACATTCACAGCCTTTCCGTCTGCAAGCAGCAGTTCTCGCGAAAAGCTCTCTTGCTCTTGCGAAAGTAGCTCTTGGCCGACTCTGTAGGGCATCATCAAGAGGCCTCCACTTCTCTCCTCTGCCTCCCCCCCCCCCGGGTCTCCCGCAGCCTGTCGCCACTCAACATTCCAACATGAGTCGGTCTGGGGGCCGCGGACGTGACGCGTCTCGACGCTTCCAGCCGCCCCCCCCTCGCCCGCAGTTACAACCAGGCAACACACCCAACCGTAACGTCGCCGCTGCGCCTGGCCAAGGCAGCACGCATAATCCTCCCCGCAACCTGATACCCGGCTTGGGACTGGGTTTCTCGTCCGGCAGTCCCGCCCAGCAGGGCTCTCCGGCAGTACACGCGTCCTCAGCTTGGTTTACCGCGCCACCTCTGCCTACTGAAGCTGACGCGAAAAACCCCACGGCAGCAGGTGGCGCTGGCGGCGAGAGAGATTCTGTTTCTGAGGAGGGTGAAATCAGCGAGGGAACGGACGATGAAAACCTCGACATCAATAACCCTTCACGCGGCCACCTCGTTTCCACCGATTCGCGTAAGGAAGCTCCCGGAAACGCAAAGCAAGACAGCAATCGCCTCACTTCACGCGGTCGCCGCACCTTCGCTCATACTCCTCCTCAGGTGACTGCCAGTCAATCGGGGTCAGCAAAGGTGGCTCGGCAACGCTCGGGCTCTTACTCTCCTTACTTATCACCGCGAGAGATGAACAGTTCTCACTCCCCGCCTGGGAGTCATGATCGTGGTAAGCAGCCGCTTGGCGTCTCCATGCTTCGTTGTATCCCACATAATGCTAACATAGTTCGGCAAGACTTACTCGGCACCCTGTCTTCCGCCTCGAATGGCATAAGTCAACTTACTGCAAACGGCGGTCTTGTCGCTTCACCTACTCAAGCGGACTTTCAACTCGCGAAACAGAAAGCCAAGGACGCCGTTTTGCAACTTTGGTCACACAATATACGGTATCAGGATTATCTCAACGAGGGTTTCGATGCGGCTGTAGTGGGTGGCCTTTTCAAAGAACTCGGCCTGGAACTTGCGGAAACCGCCAATCCACTCGAGGAAGCCAAAGCACAAGATATTAGCGTGGAGGAAGCACCAGTCTCTCGGGAGGGTCCAGATGTGAACGTTGCGACGGCTCGGGTTGCACCACAGGAACCGGCAAGCGAGAGGGCTTCCAAGGCGGCCGACCGGTCCGAGGAGCGAAAGGATCGTATTGCGAGGCTTCTCGCTCTCAAGGGTTCCAAGGCCACAGTCCCTGCTTCCACTCCGTCGCATCCAACGGGAAGTGCTTCGACGCCGGCATCAGTCAAGGCGACTCCGGCTACACAAAAAGCACAGTCTGAAAAGGAGAAACTGCTGCATCAAAAGATTGAGGCTTTGCGAAAGTCACGCGAGAACTTGGCGTCCCTCCAATATCAACAATCCGACAACGCGAATCTGGCAAACCCCGATGCGGAAAAGTCATCGGCTCAGTATGCGACTGCCACCATGATTGCTGACGCGGAGTCTCGAGGCTTTCTCGAGAGGCTGTCAGAAGCTGAAAGACCCCCGGGGCCTGACGAGCTCTCCCCTCCAATTCCGGGGCTGTTTCTATCAACTGCTCGACAGCCGTCGCAGAGCTCGGACTCGAACCGACCAACTCCAAGTTTGCCAGACCGTTCGACAAGAGCATTTTCGCGGCCGTTTGGTCAGACAGCGTCCCGGCCACTGCTAATTAACGTGAGCGACGACGACGACGACGACGATGATGACGACGACGACGCCGAGATGGACATAGATTCTCCCGCTCGTACTTCGCAGGATGCACTGCCTACACCGCCTCAGAAGACGGTTGCCATTCGAGAGCATGCCTCTGCGGCAAATAATGCCATGTCACGACAAGGGCACACTCCAACGTCAGCTGCTACGCCGCCGCGAAATCTCAATCATGGTGGCGGAGAAGACCTGGCAAGCATGAATATGAGGATCGAAGCCATGAAGCGCAAGATAGCGGAAGCCGAGGCGCGCAAGAGAATCAAGCTGTCAGAGCAGGCATCCCCGGCCGTTTCGCAGCAAAATGACGGTTCCCGCGCTGTCAGTGTCGAAATGGGGAGCGTGCCCAGCGACCCGGGCGCGCCCATCGCGTCATCGCCGGAAAGAAATGGCACACCAGTGGCGGCTACCTTGACTGCAGAGCCGCCGCACGAGAGACCACCCCGTCCTGCCGATA
The DNA here is from genome assembly GCA_001633055.2 of Ophiocordyceps polyrhachis-furcata BCC 54312. NCBI lineage: Eukaryota > Fungi > Ascomycota > Sordariomycetes > Hypocreales > Ophiocordycipitaceae > Ophiocordyceps > Ophiocordyceps polyrhachis-furcata. The sequence goes on along the minus strand of LKCN02000018.1, from coordinate 270,659 downwards.
CGGGCCCTGATCGCAGTAGCGGCAGGCAGAGGCGCTCTGTCACTGCCAGCGAGCGCTTGCCGTTCATCGAGGCTCATCGCAAAGAACAGCTTCTCAAACTGAAGAGCCTGCAATCAGAGATGGCTAGAGTCGAGCAGGAAATTGCACAAAGCATGCAAGAAGAGGAAAAGTTGAAGCAAGATCTGGCTGCTTCTGACTCTGACGAGCAAGAGCCTCAAGAGAGAACTTTGGCAGGTAAGTATTCACAACTCGACTGGCGCACGCGGACGAATAATACCTGCACTCTATGGGCCTACCACGTAGCTCAGAGCCTATCTGACAGAAAAGCAGAGGCTTCGCCCTCGGGCTGTGTTCAGCAGCGTGGAGAGAAGGCTGTCATCAGTGGACAAGATACGGACGGAGACACCGAAATGGGTTCGAAGATGTCTGGGCTAGGCGCAGCAAAGACAGCCCGGGACGATGTGAAGGCAGGGACGGAAGCCAACGCGGCCTATTCGATTACCGATACAACAGACGAGTACATGACCGGACCTGCACACGAATCAAACGAGGAAGCCGACGGCGATGTGATCATGGAGGGCTCAGATATCGGTACGGGACAAGACTCGGGGGATTCAACTGACAACTATGAGCCACCTGACGCTGAGTCTGATGGCAAAGACACATTGACTCGCCCAGACGAGGAAGCACCCCAGAACGAGACGTCGGCCGCGATCGAGGCGGCGGGGAACGGCTCTACGGCGGTTTCGATTGTGCGAACGACGTCGGAACGAGGCAAGGAGACAATGCCACAAAGCGTCAGTACCACGTCGGGGGCGTCAGATGGCCGCTTCGTGCCGTACGAGACGCCGCTGCAGTGCTTCCGAGCGTATCGTTTCCACCCAGAGTTCGGCAAACGCGTGGAAGGAGGGTTGCGGTCTTTGACCTATAGCAACAAGATTGACGTACAGAAGCAACTGTGCCCGGACGAGCTTGCGGGACAGCCGTGTCCCAGAGGAGGCCAGTGCGATTATCAGCACTTTGAGAGCATGAGAGCCCCCGGTACGTCGTCCAGCTGGTCGGGTAAAGAGCAGAGCTGACGAGGTACGTACGGACTAGATGATCAAATTCTGCTGCAGCTTGGTGCAGCCGGCCACTATCAGGAATCGCAGAGGCAACAGTACATTGCAGGGCTACGCGAGCTGCTCACCGACCTGCGGAACCGCAAGGTCAAGGATTTCAACACCATCAGCCAGGGCATCATCGACTATCGGGCGCGATTCCTCGGGGACGCGTCCAAGATTTTGCCCCTCAGCGGCGTGTCCATCTGAAGCGAAGCCGACGGCGGCTCGTAAGCCGGCCCTCGTTTCTTTTTTCCTTTCTCATGTTGCCTGCTCACGTACGCCGAGCGCCTCCTTTTCATCCGTTTGACCTGACCAAGGGGGAAAGCAGAGCGGCATCAGTCTTGATGGCTGCTTTACATTCCCCCGTCTTGATGATCACCCTTTTACCCCCAATATTGCTCCCGGAAGCCGTGAGTCGTAAGAACTGGCGATACCCTCCCCCTTTTTTTAATTTCTTTTGTGTTTTTTTTTTATCATTTCGTTTCATATGCGCGAGCATTCGCCGCCCTTTGTTTCTTCATCGAGGGTTCACATACTTGCCCCTCTGCGTAGCTGGCCGAGACTCGGTCTTGAGAAGACGGCAATTCCCCTCTTGCAGCATCGGAGACTACCTATCTCTCCGGGCTGCCTGCTTAAATACCTAGGTTTAATTCAATCTCTTTATATTACTTGCACAGTAATGCTTTGTTGTGATGTGAAAGCTGTTCTCGTCGGAGACCGAGCTACACGATGTTTTATATATATACATACGAAGTACCTAGCCATTGGTTGTGGCTTCAGTATGACTGACGATTATTATGTAGGTCAACGAACGATGAAGCCGGTGCTCGTCCAGGTATCGCAATGGCCCATGCTTTTTCCAGCCGGGCCTCATAGTGGTTTTCTCCCCCCTCCCATCCTGTTGCAACTGGCTCCCTCCAACGCTGGGGAAGCCTCAGGTTTCGGTTCCGGAGCCGCTTTTCCCCTTGACGCCATTGCCGACGCTGCCCTTGGGCTCGGCAATGCTGTCGAGGGCGGTGCTGTTGTTTCGTCTTCGACCTACGCCCTTGAGCTTATCTGTCGTAGCCGTCGATTCGGCAATGCTGTGCCGGGGGCTATCGTCGCGCTGCCCCTCGCGAGCGTGATGCTGGAGGAGGAGCGGTGATGAGGGTCCACCGTCTACGCTGCCGGCCATGGTCGAAGCCTCGCTCTCGCTGTCGCCGCGGTGGTGATGATGGTGGTGGTTGTGGCGGTTGTTGTGGGTGAGAGAGTAGGCCGAACCGATCAGGCTCTCGCTTCTGACCAGGTAATACCGATCGTACTCCTCTCTCGTATGGCCCGCATCGGTGAAGCTGTCGAGGGCGTCGAAGACGTGCTGAAACACCTGGCTATCGACGTCTCTGGCCCAGAGAAAATCGAGATGCTCGTAATGCGGAATCTCGGTCGCCACCGTCTGCGGAGGTAACTCCTTGAGCATGGAGCGTATGTCGACGAGCGAGTCGCTACCGCCGTAGATGAGGACGACGGGCGTTCGTATGTTTCGGGTCGGGTACTTGGCGACCTTTGAGTATTTTTGTGAGGAGCTTACGCTGACGAGCTTCTGCAGGTCGTCGTCGTACATTTGGAAGCAGCGGTTGCGGATGATCTGGAACCAGTGGACGACGCTCTTGGTGCTGGTGAAGGAGTACAGGTGAGGGTAGGCGGCCAGCTTCTGACTCGTAGATAGGTTCTTGGTGCGCCAGCCGAAGAGAAAGGAGAGGCCCATGTCGATGAGACGGCAGAAGAGAGGCGGGTACACGAGCGTTTCCCACATGGTGGCCGAGCTCAGTATGGACCTTCTGCCGAACATGAGGTAGAGCACCGAAGGAGAAGCCTTGACGAGGGCGTCGACCATGCCGTTGGACAGGCCGGCCGGCGCCATGGCGGGGGCGAGCGCGATGAAGACATTGACTCTACGGTTGAGCCGAGGGTGGATGGCCAACGTGGCGAAGGCCTGTGCCGTGCCCTGGGAAAAGCCGATGTAGGACAGGCTCTCCTGCTGGGTGGTGTCGAGGATGTAGGCGATTGTGTCTGGGATGTCGTGAAAAGCGAACTCGTCCATGGAGAAGTCCCAGAAGATAACCGAAGCGGGAGAGGTGTGAATCGACTTTTTAGAGTATTTGTTTCCGCGGTTGTTTCCAAGCTGCGCGAGTCAGTAAGACGTGACACAAAAGGGGGGTGCATGTATGTATGATGTAGGCCATACCCAAACATCAAAGCCGCGTTCGAGCAGCTTGAATGGCAGACACCTCTGCTCGTCCGTGAGGCAGACCCAGACTTCGGAGTTCATGAGGAGGCCGTGGTGCAAGTAGGCGACGCGTTTCTTGAGGCTTTCATGTCCGCAGTTAACAGGCTGCCCTTCCTCACCCTTTTTCCACTGGAGCCGATGAATGCCGAGTAGGTAGCCATCCTTTGTTTGGACGACGTGCTCTTCAGCCTCGTAGCCCCAGATACGGCACAGCTCGACGAAGTCTGCGGCATCGCGAACGGAGGTGGAGATGGCTAATAAGCGTCACGGTGTGTAAGTCAGAAGAAAATTGAGCAGAGGATAAGATGGTTTGAGAAGCGACGTATATATGTATGTACATACATTTCTGCTTATTCTCGGCCCGCTTCTGCGCCGGAGTCGTGTAGCGGTTGAAGATGAGGCGCGAAGCTCGATAGAATAGCGAGACGAGAAACGCGGCTTGGTGGGAAAAGATGGTGTCAGAGATTCTTTAAGAGATGAAGGGAAAGAAAACAGTCGCTTCACATACGCAGTGAAAGTGTGCAGACACGTATGACAGCCTCGAGGCCGACGAGGAGAAAGGATCCGACGATGGCGAGATACTCGGTGCTTGTCGTCCGTCAGCTTGATGGGAAAGGAGGAAGGGGAGGGCGAGAGGCGAACGGATGTAGCCTCCCGAGGAAGGGGAAGGGCATGATTATTATGAGGTCAGTCGCGGAGAATTTGGGAGCGTAAATCGGTGGCCATGGCGCGGGGGGGCGTGGAAGGTTGTTGTTATAGATGTAACGATGAGGTTGGATTATCACATGCGTTAGGGGGCTACCCTAGGCCCTGTTTACTAGTAGTGTGTTTACTAGTGCGCAGATGATGATGTCAGTGGAAGGCAGCAGCGGGTCATGCCTACCTTTATGGCGTTTATGCTGATGCCCTAACCCCTAACCGTTCTGCAGATTGGCTTAGCTAAGAAAAGAAGGTGATACTGTAGGGTAGGTTATCAATTATTGGAATCAGTAGGCTTAGAGCTTCACATGAATCGGCCTTTTACTTCCTACCATCTTCATCTGCCGTCATGCCCAACTCCTGTCGAGAACTCCGTACGCTTCCCAAATCATCGTCATCCTATATAGTCTTCAGCCGAGCCACTGACGAAGCATCACAAATCCCTACATACATACAGGCGACGCCCTCGCACAATGTCTCCAAGAATCCGACTGCGTCATGGTCCAGCGCAACACGGCGCGCGACTGCCTACGCTCTCCGCTGGCCGAGACGCTGCCGACCAAGTGCCAGCAGCTGAAGAAGGGATTCGGCGAGTGCAAGCGCGGCATGGTGGACATGCGCAAGCGCTTCCGCGGAAACATGCCCGTCGCCTACAGGTCGGCCAGCGAGTCCGACAAGGGCTACCAGCTTTATGCTGGGAAGCCGGCTTTTTCCAGCGCCGTCAAGGAGACGAGCGGTGATGAGCCTGTGCCGCGAGATTGGAGGGATATGGAGAATGAGGCCTATCGGGCGGAGCAGCAGCGGGAGCAGCAGCAGCAGCAGCGGTGATGAGATTGGTGTCTTTTTTTTTCCTATTGAGATTCGTGAGCTGGGCTGTGTCTGATCGCGCTCGGTCGGCTATTGGCGCTTATTATATCTTTACAGGTTCTGACTTTTGCGCGGCCGTATTCGAGGTAGTTTCGGAGGAATTCCTTCTGTCAATCTCGGCCCCCTTTTTTTCCCTCCCACCGGCGACAACCAAGCCTACTTTTGCCGTGGCCTCGATATCAACAAACAAACATACATCCATACACACATCCATACATACATACATAACCCCTCTCTACCGACTACCTATTGACCTACCTACCTACCTTGCCTAGCACCTATCTAGACATATACCCTGCTATATTCCCAAGCATACAGCCTGACGGACTGGCGGCTTGCCGCCCGTCGCAGGTTGCCCATGCCCTCCCTTTCCATGGCGCAGCAGCGCGCCATCGTCTTCGCCGCCACCTTCTTCTTCATCACCAGCGTCTACCTTTGCACCACCCGCCTGTTCAACATGTCCTATTCCAGCGACCGGTCGCCGCCGCCGACGCACCGCCAGCAGCATCAGCAACACGACCACCGACCCCCCGTCTACCACAGACCGGCCGCCGATATGCACCTCTCGCTGGCTGACCTGCCCATGTCGTACGGCGAGTATCGACGGCCCGGGCTCCAAGGCCTCGAAAAGACTGTGGCGAGTTTGCAAGGCCATTTTGTTCCGTCCAGCAAGAATGGCCGTCGCCTTGTCGTCGTCGGCGACATACACGGCATGGACGCCGAGCTGGCTCTGCTGTTAGATCGCGTCGGGCTCGACACCAATCGCGATCACGTCATCGCTACCGGTGACATGGTCGGAAAAGGGCCCAACTCGACGGCCGTCGTCGCGCGACTGATGGGCCTCGGTGCCAGCGCAGTACGCGGCAACCACGAGGACCGCGTGCTTCTCTCGCGCTCCGAAGCCGACGCCGCCAGCGGCCTCCTCGGCTCCCAGCTGGCCGAGCCCGAAGACCTTCGCCGCACCGGCCAGGCCGATGCCCTCGCCGTCGCTCGTACCCTTTCGATGGATCAGGTCGCCTGGCTATCGCATCTGCCCGTCGTGCTTACCGCCGACCCTCTACCCTTGTACGTGGTGCACGCAGGCCTCGTCCCCGGCGTCGCGCTCGAGAAGCAGGACCCTTGGGCCGTCATGAACATGCGAACCCTCATATACCCGCGCGAGGAGCTGCGCAAGAAGCAGCACCTCGAAAAGCACGACCGCCACTCAGACCGAGCCGTCGCCGTCCCCGTCGAGAACCACAAGGGCGAGCCCTGGGCCAAGGCCTGGAATCGGTACCAAAAGGGCCGGCCCGAATCGGAGCGCCGGACGGTCGTATACGGTCATGACGCCCGCGTCGGCCATGTCGAGCGGAAATACACACTCGGCCTCGACTCTGGGTGCGTCCGCGGCGGTAGCCTGACTGCCGTCGTCATACGAGCCACCCCGGACGGCGGCTTTGGCCACACCACCGTACAGGTAGCCTGTCAGAAGCCGTCTCGATGAAGCTTTTATGCCGGTTCATGAGATGTGTTTTGGGCGATGGCTTTGCGCTGGCCCAAGGTTGATTGAGCCAGGCAGAGCGATTGCGACGCCTCAATTGGTTGAGCGCATGCCGGTTGCGAGATGCGCCGAGGAAAGCAAGGGGACAGACATGACCAGGTCAGGAAATGGATTGTTCTACGAGGGGCAATCTACTTGCTGAACCTCCGCAAACCTCGAAAATGTCATGCATACCTGGGTAACTAACTACCTACTACCTACTATCGACAGGGCAGAGTTGGCCATGGCAGTTCCGTATGCCGGCCGCCATGTCTTACCTAAATCTAGTATCTTAGACGAGGGGGAGAGAGAAAAAGAAGCATCATACATACATTATATCAGACACCTACCTACCTAGGAGGACAATTAGATGCCGTTGCAATAGACTCGGGATAAAGTTGACCAGAGAGAGAGAGGGTCGGGGTGTTTGAGGACCGGGCCTAGTTTCGTTGGGTCCGTCCGTGTCCGTGTCCGCTGTTACCCGCCAAAAAAAAAAACCCACAAGAGCGACCGACATCGGAGGAACATTCCAGTCCGAGCATCTGGAAAATTCGAGAAAAATGCAAAAGAAACGGGTCTGGCCGGGGATTGAACCCGGGACCTCTCGCAAGCACTTGCTCAGGGTGTTGCCCTAAGCGAGAATCATACCACTAGACCACCAGACCGGTGATTGTTGATGTTATGGCCACTATAGCAGTATATATTCATAGAGTCAAGGAGAAGCCGAGTACCTGCGAGGGAAGGTGCTTTTGAGATAGCATCCCTTTCCTCCCGACCCATCCACTCTTCCGCACATTCTTTTCACAATTTGTGAGCCTCTTCGCTACATCATGACAAGCCGTCGTGTCCTTACGGAGCACTGCTAAGAAGATGTAAAGTAGATAGATCGATCATCGTCGACGACGACGACGACGACGACGACGACGTGGAGGAGGAAAAGGAGCGAGCGATTGGAATTCTGCCATTATTACGCTTCAATCAGATTCGCCATCCATCCTCCGTATCGACTAAAACACCGTGAACTGCAGAGAGGCCGCGTCCAATCTGACAATATGTAGTGACTGCCCTGACAAATTTACTAACAACTTTGTCGTGGAAGAAGGCCATATGTTGTTGTGATGCGGTCTCGATACGTCTTACGAATGAAGCCAATCATGAACTCGACATCCCGGACGTTTGACGCAATGCCGAAAGAGACGCGGATGGCCCCCGCGATGGGAAGCCTGGCGATTCTGAGAAAAGCCTCAAACGACTTGGTCCGGGCTTGGATGAGCGGCTGCAGAGTTTTGGAGTCTACGCCAAATGCATCCTCGCCGATACCCGGGTTGCAAAAACACCCCGTGCGAAGCGAAATCTTGGCCGCCGCCGCCTCGGCGGCCACAAGCCGCTCGTCAACTACCCTCCCACGGGCATCGACAATATTAAAGGAGACGGTGCCGCCTCGGCGATCGAGGTCGGTAGGGCCGTAGATGGTAACCATGGGCGTCCCGTCGCTGTGGCAAAGTTCCTGCAGGAGATGCAGCAGCCATCCGGTGAGACAGCGGACCCTGGTCGCCACGACGTCGATTCCGATTCCCGAGAGCCAGCAGAGCCCAAAGTTGACATCGGGAATCGACAGGTAGTTTAACGTGCCGTCCTCAAAGGCACTCTCGTCGCCGGCCTGCAGATGCCACGGCACCCCGACAGTGGCCGCTTGGATCGTACCACCCGAGAACCAGGGGCGGTCTAGGCGTGCCAGGGCATCACGCCGAGCGACCAGACAGCCGACGCCCGTGGGCAGTCCAAACACTTTGTACCAGCTGACGGCCACGAAGTCCGGTTTGATGCTGGACAGGTCGAGCCTCCCGGTCGGGATGTAGGCCGCAGCATCCAGCAAGACGTCGTACCCGCGTTGCTGGGCCGTATGGATCCAGGTCAGGGGATGATGGACGCCGCTGAAGTTGCTTTGCGCCGGGTAGGCGAATAGGCTGCGACGAGGCCTGGCAAAAAAGGACAGGCCGCAGCACCGTCGACGAGACAGCGCCTTGACGACATCGGACGGGTCGACGCGCAGCTCCGGGACGCGGGCGTGAACGTACGCGACGCTCGCGTGCTTCCGCTTGGCATACTCCCGCAACCCGTTGATGGAGTTGTGGTTATCCGACGTCAAGACGAGCCTCGACCCTCTACGGAACGGATAGGCCTCTCCGACGAGCCGGATGGCGGCCGTGGCGTTGGCTGTGAACACGACGGCGTACTCGGCCGGGGACGCGTTGAGATGTGAGAGGACCCGGCTCCGGGCAAGGTCGATCATTTCCGTTGAGGCCTGGCTGGTAGGACTTTGCGAGTGCGGATTGCCAAAGGTGGTGCTCGCCAGCCGCGCCTGGTGAGCGCGATGCTGTGCGCGGGCGGCAAGACCTGCGCCGGTATAGTCGAGATACACATGGCCCTGCTCGTCGAGATAGCCGTACTCGCTGGCTCGCAGGTCGTCCAGCTTCCTCGTCGATACGTACTCCGGAAAGGCTTCCTTGAAACTTGTCATGGCCGCCTTTTCTTTTGCCGCTCTTCTTCGTCAGGGTCTCTTATCCGGGTCAAACACCGAATCTTCTTCACATAAAGTGGCATCACCACCACGAGCCTTATATCTGCAAAAACTCCGCCGCCACTTTTCATTTCCCTATCATGACCCCATGACTTTTGATAGGAAACATGATAGATAATCCGGAGAGCGAAGAGAAGGCGTCGGATGCAGACGACGGCGCAAGTTTACCCCTTCTCTCCTCCCCCCCCCTCCCCCTTCGGACCCATCCTTGGGAGGCCCGCCCTACGTCAAATCGGGCTCGGACCGAAGCAAAGCAGAGAAGTCGGCCCCCGTTTAGACACGACGTCCGTTCTCGAACCCGTTGGCTCGACAGAGGAAGGGGAAAGGGGGGGGGCTCGGCCGCTCTCAAGATGCGTATACCGAGAAAGGCTGTCCGTGTCACGGGTTGTCTGCTTCGGTTCGAACGTATGTCGATATCCTGGAGCTGGCTCCGGTCAAGACATTCAGCCGCCCCGTTAAGCGGGGCGATTGTCGAGTGCAGGAGGAGGGCCAACCATGGGGAGGTGAATTGCGTCTTGTCATAACAGTCTAAGACAAGCAAGGGGACTTTCGGTCCAACGGCACGGCAAGTTGGTGGAGGGCTGACGTCCATGATCCCGTCAAGCACGAGTCTATCACAGATTCGATGCCAATCAGTCTTCGGCGACCTCGGCGACCTGGTCGGAGGCATCACAGTTTTTTTCGACGTTCACGATGAGGGGGGTGGAGAGGGAGCATATATCATCACAATCTTGGCTTTTTACTCTCTCTCTCTCGAGCCTTCCCACTTACCACAACTTTCGAGCAACATCATGGACCCTGAGCAGCTTCCCGTTGCCGAAGGGCACATGCGCAACACGACGGTCCGCAATATGGCTTGGCACGGCGTCACCGTCACCGTGCAGGACCGCGAAACGAAGCGGGCCAAGACCATCGTGGACAATGCGGAGGCCATCGTGGAAGCCGGTTCGTGCCGTCCGCCCCAAGATCGACAGGGGCACTGACGAAGGGGGAGGGAGGTTGCCTTCGAAAAGGGGAATGCCTCGGACTAATGGGGCCTTCGGGCTGCGGAAAGACGACACTGCTGAGGGCCTTGGCGAGAAGACGAACCAACGCCTCCGTGACGGCAGCAGCCCGTGTTTTGGTCAACGGACGGGAGCTGCCGCTCTCCGAGTTTCGGCAGATGACTTCTTTTGTCGAGGAGCGGGATACCGTCATGGGGTCGCTGACCGTCTTTGAGACATTGGCTTTCTCCTCGAAGCTGTCTGCGGCGAGGCAAGCTGCCCCCCCCCCCCCCTCGTCTCCGTCTGCGAAGGGAGAGGGACCGCCACCACTGACTCTCGCACGCCCATAGCTCCGGCGATAAGCATCAACACCTTCTGCGAATCCACGGGCTGATCGATGCCTTTGGCCTCTCGTCTCAGACAAATGCTCTCATCGGCACGCCCGCTCGCAAGGGCCTCTCGGACGGTCAGAAGCGGCGGGTCAGCATCGCAAGCCAGCTCATCACCGGACCCAAGATCCTCTTTCTGGATGAGCCTACCAGCGGGCTCGACTCGGTGGCCAGCTTCGAAGTTATGCATCATCTCCGCAAGCTGGCGAAGCGGCATAACCTCATCGTCATCTGCTCTATTCACCAACCGTCGTCGTCGACCTTTCATCTCCTCGACAAGGTGATGCTGCTCTCGGAGGGCAAGACGCACTACTTTGGGGCCGTTGACGACGTGGCGTCCTACTACGATGGCATCGGCTTTCCCGTCCCTCAGCGGGTGAACCCGGCCGAGTTCCTGCTGGAAACGGTAAACGTCGAGTTCTCACAGGATAAAGACGAAGCCAGGAGGCGTCTCGGCGAGGTTCACCAAGCATGGAAGACGTCAACGCTGGCCGAGGAAGCCGGTGCCAGGATCCGGGCCACTCACAAGCTGGACGACTTTGTCTACTTGGAGCAGCCTGAGGGCGCAAAGCCAGGCCTGGCCGGCCGGACTTGGCTCCTCGTGCAGCGAAGCATGATTAAGAGCTACCGCGACGTATTTGCGTACGGCATCCGGCTTGCCATGTACATGGGTCTGGCGTTGATGATGGGCACCGTGTGGCTACGACTAGAGCCCAGCCAGGCGTCGATACAGCCATACATCAACGCCATCTTCTTTGGGTCCGCCTTTATGTCGTTTATGGCGGTCGCCTACGTGCCGGCCTTTCTGGAAGATCACTCTGTCTTTGTCAAGGACCATGGAAACGGCCTCTACGGCGCGGCCGAGCTCGTGCTGTCTAACTTTTTGGTGGGGGTGCCCTATCTGTTTGCGATTTCCATGGTCTTCTCCTGCACGGCGTACTGGCTGTCGAATTTCCAGCCCAACGCCATGGCCTTCTTTACCTGGGTTTTGTGGCTGTTTCTCGACCTGCTGGCGGCCGAGTCGCTGGTGGTGTTGGTGTCGTGCCTGATACCCAACTTTGTGGCCTCGCTGGCGGCGGTGGCCTTTATAAACGGGCTCTGGATGTCTGTCGGGGGCTTCATGGTGGCGCCGACGAGGCTCAACGTGTTTTACAGGTACGGCTTTCACTACTGGGACTACCAAAAGTACGTGTTCGAGTCGATGATGATCAACGAGTTCGCGGAGCGGACGTACGCCTGCGGAGGGCACTGCCACTGCATGTACGAGTCTCCGCTGGCGGGCGAGTGCAAGATTTCGGGGCGGGCGGTGCTGGAGCAGTATGGGTATGAGGCGGGCGGCATGGGGAAGAGGGTGGGAATCATGGTTGCCATCATCTTGGGGCACAGGCTGGGGGCGTGGGTGGTGCTGAGGTGGAAGAACTGAAGGGGCGGGTGTACGGATACGTGTCTCTGATTGTTCCTCAGAAGGCGAGGGGGGTGATGCTATAGCCCATGTTTGAAAATACCCTCGTTTTTATGTACGGAGGATGCTTGAAAGGGACGAGTCAAGATGTGACTGAAAAGGGGGGTGGTGGTCCGATACCCCTGAAGGCTCCCTCCTCGTCCGGGCCCTTATCGAGGACCAGGAGAGAAGGGACAAGGAAAAAGAAAGAAGCATGACGAGGCAAAGAGGCCCGAAATAGCGATCCGCACATAATACACGAGTATCAGCAGGTAGGAAGGGGAGGGACCGGTCGGAACGGAAAGAGACCTAAAACGGCACGGAAAGGGGGGGTTAAGGGACAATGATTATGAGTATCGTCATTATCGTCATCGTCATCATGGGGAAGGACTGTTCAGCTTTGATGGTTCGACGCCACGGGCGTTTATCAGTGTGGAGAGGGAAGGGAAGGGAAGGGAAGGGAAGGGAAGGGATGTGTGTGCGTGTGTCAGATGAGGGAGCTTCTTTCTTCTTCTTCTCTGGTTGTCTCTGACCGGGGGGGGGGGGGGGGGGTAGCTTTGATTGATTCTTATGGGTGATTTTATCACGGCTTGTATTGAACTTTGATATGAATGAGAACATATACATTGTATATGTATATATATATATACACAATACACATATATATACATACATACATATGTAGGTCTATCTATATAAGCTTGGCGAGAGGGAGTTGAGAAGGAGAAGGACGAGATGATGTGTCATTGTTTATAATCGTGGAACTTGATCATGTTAATATTGATTGATCTATCAGTTTTTTCCTCCTCCCTTCAGTCAGTTCCGTAGACGGGTATCCGAACGAGCCAACCGATGTGACGATGACGACGACCCCTGCTGCTGAGATTAAGTGGCTTACCTTACCGTATTATCCTTCTCTCACCGCGTCCATGGAGGAGGAACGATGCATGTGTTGCGTATAGATGGACGTGTGAAATTACATGGAGGAAGACGGACGGTTTTTTTGTATAAGTGAGGTGTGAAAATCAGAGAGAAGGGAGGGAGGAAGTTTGGTTGGCGTGGAAAAAGAAAAGGGGGGGGG
>LKCN02000018.1:219776-241119 GCA_001633055.2 Ophiocordyceps polyrhachis-furcata BCC 54312 | reverse complement strand
AGAGACAGAGAGAGACAGAGAGAGACAGAGAGAACATACCCACCCACCTTACACAAACAAACCGTCACAGAAACGGACACCACCCGATATACATAGCCGTCAAGTTCCTCGCATCGACCGCCTGCTTAATCAACTCCTCAACCTGCCCCTCCACGCTCAACGGTATGCTCTCGTTAGGCAACAACCCCCTAAGCTTCCTCCGAATACTATCCACCACGCTCCGCGGCTGCAGCCTCACGCCCGACGCCTCAAGCCTCTTGGAACAGGTCCTCTTCTCCTTCTGCAGGTCGAGCGTCGGGTCGTAGATGAAGGCCTCGAGTATGGCCATCAGCGTCTCCTCCTGTTGACGAAGCATGCTCAGCGTCAGCTCCGAAGACTTGCGGAACGGCCCCTCGTAGCCGTACACCCCCATGGCCGCCACCATGTTGTGCGTCAGCCGGAACGGCACCCGCTCCGGCTTCTGGAACGTGAGGCCCTTGTCGAAGAGGCAGTTGAAGTCGACGTGGAAGACGCCGCCGTTGCCCTCCTCCAGCGTGACGTTCTCCCCGTGTCGGTCGCCGAGGCCCAGGATCGTGCCGACCATCGACATGACCGCGCACGACCGCGTGTACCGGAGCCTCGCCGTGAACCAGGCCGACGGGCTGGGGAACTGCTGCATGAACCACACCGGCAGTATCGCCGGGAACCGCCCCACCACCTCGTCCGTGAAGATGCCCACCTTGGCCTCCGACGCCGACGCCTCCTCCATCAGCTTCTTGAGCGCCGCATAGTCGGGCTGGATCCGTCGCGAACCGTACAGGTTGAGCAATATGTCCCGCATCGTCCGGATCCCCGGCACCCACTCGATGATGCCGCACTCCTCGTTGAGCGGCACCACCGCGTACGTCCGGATGTATAGCTGTCGTCGGCTCGACTCCGCGTCGTGCTTCAAGGCCCGGTTGATGATGCCGTTAAACTCCATCAGCCGCTGATCCGTCCGCAGGTCGTCCTTGGGCTTGATCAGGAGCATGTAGCATTTGCCGTCGCTCCCTCGCGCCGTGAGCCTTCGCGGTTTCGCCAGCGAGCTCAACACCAACACCTCGTCCAGGAAGCAGTCCATCGTCACCACGTCTCGCGAAAACGCCCTATGCTTCCGCACCTGATCCGACACCGCCGGCAACGTCGCCTTCAGCCACCTCTCCACCGGTACCACCAGCGGACACGGCGTGCACTTGTGTTGGAACCGCAGGTCGCGCGACAGGCTGGCCTGCACCGACTTGTTGCCCGGAAACTCTCCGCTGTGGCAGGCCAACAGGAGTTGATCCGCCAGCTTCTCCCCGGCCCTGAGGAGCTGCTTCAGGTCGTACGACGACGACGTCCCCCCATCCACCTTTCTCGGCACGCTCTTCAGCGCCTGCAGGATCTGCGTCCCACGCGCTTTCCTCTCCGTCATCTGCTTCGACGTCATGATCCCGATGAGGCTCCAGAGCGCTTGCCGCGGGTACGACTCCACCACCTTGACGATGATGCGCGTCAGTCGCTCAAACACGCTCGCGTTCGGGTGAGCGATCCGCGCCACGATCTGCGGCAGAGACGTGTAAAAGATGTAGGCCGGGATCCGATGGATGTACTTGTCGAGAAAGGCGTGCAGCGAGTTGAGCTGCTCCACCCGTCTCCGGTGAAGCTCTCTCGTGAGCGACGCCTTGCCCTCCGGCGGCCTGTCGACCTGCGCCCCCATATCGAGCCAAAGCGTCAGGATCCGCGGAAGTGTCTGGTAGAGGTACTTTGTACCCGAGGCCAGGGACTTGATGAAGTTCTCCATGACGAGCCTGGCAATTTGGCCCGTCACGTAGCCGTCGCTCTGGTCGTCCGCCTTGAGCGGCCGCTCCGACTCCAGAATCTTCTGGTAATGACGCCCTAGGTAGTAGTGGCCCTTCTCCCAGCCTGGATGCGTCTTCGGAGGCTGCTGGTACTTCTCCCGTAGCGCCGTGGCGTGCGACTGTCCGGCGGCGTCGAGCCACTTGGCGAGGAGCAGCTGCGCTCTGGCGGCCACGAGCTTCTGGTGCCCCGTCAGCTTCGTGGGCGCCGTCGTCGCCGTGCTCACCGACGAAGACCCGAGCCCCGTCTGCGTCATGTATCTGTTGCGCTCGATGGCGCCCTGAAGCATCTGAATCGCCTGCCGGTGATGGCTGTCCCTCCAGAGCAGCTTGGCGTTTTCGATGGTCGCCGCCTCGTCGCCGAGCCGAGAGGCTTGAAGGACCGCATTGAAAGATCGATGCAGCGAGTCCGTCTTCCTGGCAAGCCGAGCGCTCGCGATCCATAGCGAAGAGATGTCGCCGTCGGCGAAACTCGGCCTGGCTTCCTTAGCAGTTGCTTCGCTCACTCACTCACTCACTCACAATTCCGGGGACGAGCTCACCTGACCAGCTCCATCGCCGCCCGCCTGATGCCAAGGAGGTATTGCTTGTCGTTAAAGTAAGCTCCCATGACCTCGAGACGGCCATCCAGCAGGGCCATGGTCTTTCTGCGCTCCTCCTCATTCCTTGGCTTGGAACTGACAATCATCTCCACGTCTGTGAGGACGTGGCACCTCAGAAGCAGTTCATGCGCCGCTTGCAGAGACATGGTGGCCGACGCCGTCATCCCAGACGCAATCTTCTCCCGCACGCTGCCGACAATCTCCGACAAAAGTTGCGGCGAACGGTTCTTATGCAGCGCATCCAACAGTGTGGCTATCGACATATCAAAATCCTGAACCGCGTCTCCGTGGAACCGACCCGTGAACTTGGCAAGACTCTCCCACCGACTCGTGACCCATGCAGCTTCCACGGCAAAGGGCATGATCTTGTTGTCGTTGGACGCCTCGGGCCGTAGGCCTTCGACGTAGTTAAGGAGCGCACCTGTATATATAGTCGTGTTAGAGAAGGAAAAAAACGCAAGATCACGCCAAGGGAATCGTCACTTTACCGTACTGCCCTGCTTGCTTAAAACATTGCAAAAGCTCGAGTTGCAGATCGACGTTGTCTGGCTTCTCGGCCAGCTGCATCTCATACCAAGTCTGTGCCGAGGACCACCTCCCAGCTTTCTTGTGGCTCAATATCTGCTGCTTGATATCGAGGGCTGGTAGATGAGCCGAGATTCCTTCCAGTCCGTCCGGCTCGTCGATGTTTGCATAGATGTGCTGCAGTCTTTCCAACAGATGCACCCGATCGTCGGGCTCCCGCTTGCTCTGCTCCAGCTTCTGCGCGTGTTGTTCTAGATGAAACAGCGCTCGCGCGTATTCGTTGCAGTCGATGGCTCGCTGAGCAATCAGCTCGGCCGGGATTCCGTCCAAGATTCCCTGGATACTGGCCAACTTTTCTTTGTCGACAGCGGCCAGGCGACCCTTTGAACGCTTCGCCTGAATCCATCTCATCGCGTAGTCGAGCACCCGGAAAATAGCCTCGACTCCCGTCAGCAATGGGACTTGGAGCCGGGCAACGAGGAAACTTACATGGCAAAACTTCTTCGTCTCCTCCTTCTCCGAGTAGGACGCCATCTCGGCCGGGCTGTGCTCCAGCACCACCAAAAGCTCACCCACCACCCGCTCTCCATCTTCTTTGGAGCTCCGAGGTCCGAGCAAGACGTGCAGCACGAGATAAGGGAGTAGAAACTCCGCCGTGGACAGATCCTTGACGCGGATGACGCGAGTGAGCGGCTCAAACAACGTCTCCGCGTGTTCGTTCTGACCGTTCCGTAGCAGGTCTACCACGAATGACCTGAGCCAGTTGCCGTAGGGCTTGCCCGGGTGAAAGATTGGATACTCGACCGTTACTGGCGCCATGGGAGCCACCATGTATCGCGACGTCAGAAACGGCGTGACGATGTCTCGGGTGTATTCAGGCAGGGCGATCCATTTCCTATACACATCATTGCCACCCATCATGCCCGTGTTCTGCATCGCACACGCAGCTTTGATATCGCATCGGATCAGGAGCTCCTGCATCGCAAAGGACAGAAACCCCTGCAGCTTGGTGTCGGTTGCTGAGAGAAAAGAAGGAACCAGAACCTCCTGCAGGAGGAATAGGCCAAAGTCGGTTGCTTCTCCTACTCCTTCAAAGTTGTCCAGCACGACAATCGAGCGGCGCTCCCTCACAGTCTCGATTCGATTCGAATCTAGGCAGCCGATCAAGCCCACGCACTCGACGCAGAGCCGTGATATGTCCGACTGCAGGCCGTTGTATTTACAAGCACAGTCCAAAAGCGCTCTGAGGACGGAGGTGACGGCGCTGTCCGGACTCTGACTCACGGCAGACGTGTACAGGGCGCTCTGGTTCTCCCTGAGATACGGCACGAGCTCAGATAGCGCTTGATGGACGACGCCGGAATAGTCATGGGCAACTCTCTCAGCGAAGGCGTAGAGCGCCTCATCCGAGGCCAACGCGGGCCGCAACGCAGACAGCCTCGACTCGATGTCAGCCAGCTCGGCGATGTGTGACAGCGAGGGAATCTTGTGTATGTAGGCCGTGACGACGGTAGCATGCTTGTCTAGGAGGAACTCCAGCATATCCTTGGCAGCTTGGCCAGTGCATCGACTGAACACAGACCAGTAACGGCTGACGATGAAAAGGGTCGGCTCGATGAGTATCTCGACATCTTCTTCCTCAAAGTTCGTGAGCATCGCCACCCAGCACGAAAAGCTCACTTCACGCAGGACGTCTTGTGAGATGGCGGACAGCAAGCACGCCGACATCTGGAACATGTCAGTCGCGGCAAAAAGGCTGTCTGGAATCTGTTTCCCACCTGCGGTCGAGCGATTCTTGCATAGCCCTTGCAGACCTTGATCATCTCCTCTAATGTGCGGATGCAGCTGCGCTGCTCCAACACTGGTGGATGCGTTGAGACGGAATCATTGATGACGTCGGTCAGCCGCGCCATCAGGCCTAGGACGTGCGACTGAAGGAAGCGGCCAATGACATTGCTTTTCTTGAGCTTTGGGTCCTTGTTGTTTTTCAGGATGGTCGTGGCCATGAGATGCAAAGCTTTGTGAATCTATTTACGGTCAACACGCGGACATCAGGGCCCTTCCTCGGCTTCACTCACAACCTGTTGCCGCGCCGCGTCGGCGTCGGCTGCCGCTCTCAGCAGCTCCAGAGCAATCAGGACCGGTTCAGCTTGGAAGAGATCCAGGAGGGTGAGAGAGTGAAAATGAGGAGAGATATCGTTCAGACGGGATTGAGTGAAACGCTCCATGTTGTCTGCGTCCTGCACAAGCAGCAGTGCAAGAGTCGAGGCCAGATTTGCGCTGTCCATGAGTGGGCGCCACAGTTCCTTTTCATGCCGGGCCTCTGCTATCTTCTGGATGACGTCTGTCTGATTGTCGAGCACGAGCCAAGGCAACGCATGTGACTGTATTAAGAGAAGAAGTTCGTTGACGGAAATTTGAAGAAGCTCTGCAATCGCCCGGCTCTGCTGCGGCCGCTGGACCATGTTCTTGGTGGCCATGTAAGCCAGGCTCTTCCAAAAGGGCTCGAAAAGACGTCGGGCCGTTCTTGAGCGAGACTCAGCCAAATTCAGAAGCTCGTTGAACGCGAATGCCGAGACGATGCCGTTGCTGCTGCCCAGATACTCGAGTAGCTTGATAAGAACCAGGTTGAGCTCATCCTCGGTGGCCACTCGGCCCAGCTGTCCCCAGGCCATGATGCGGGTTTCGACAAGTCTTGGCTCATGTTGATCTGACGTTTTCTTGAGCACCGTGATGTAGTACTTGCGGTTTCGAAGAAGCAGGTCCTCATCCAAAGCGGGAGTGGGCTTTTGAGGCATGAAGCCAGGCAATGTCCTCCCGGCAGCGACTCGTAGCTCTCGCATAGAACTGTTAAGCGACTGAAGGCACCAATGCCCCGGACCTGTTACGGCGAAATCGCCGAATCCTGATCCTTCCAGGTCTAGGAAGCTACTGTCTTCACAGTGAAGCACCAACCTCCTCAGCGCCATCATAGCAACGACCCGAGGCCGCCGAGACTCGAGAAACTTTGGCAGATGTATGAGCTTGCAGAATATCGTTCGAGCCTCCCTTTTGGAAGCCGAAGACCTTATTGTGACCGCGCTGTCGTTGCCCTCGCAGATGGTGCATCGAGTCCCGGCTGTCGGGGCGGCAGAGCTCGGCATCGACATGGACTCGTCCGCCGCGCAGCAAATTCTAGACAGAAGCTCGACGGCAAGGCACTGATCTTTGTCGGATGCTTCTTCGAAACCTTTTCTAAGTAAGCGTCAGCGTCGCTTCACCAAGCTCGAGTGACAAGCACTCACAAGAAAAGATGCCCGAACACGACCATGTCGTCATCTGCAGCCTCTTTGACTTGAAGTGCTTCACAGATAGCCTGCATCAAGCCAGACCGCTGATCTACATCGGAAATCTTTCTTCTCTTTGTGCCAGAGACTACCTGGCTGGACTGACTGCGGTTGAGATTTAGCCCTTGAACACATTTGCGCAAGTCTTGATTCTGAAATTCGGGAGTCTGAATCGACTCATCCAGTGCTTGTTGAATAGGTGCCTCGATGACGTTTCGGAGCAGCCTCATACATCTCTGTTCATTGTCAGCTGCCGTTCCGCATCTTGTTCCGGAAAACTTCTTACCCAGACGTCGGTATCTTCCCCAATCACCGAATGCTGAGACGACAGTAATGTCAACTCCTGGACAAGCTTGGAGGCAGCAAGCCTCCCGATTGTGTACGAGCGAGCCGAGGCCTCCGAGATTGCTATGATGGCCCTACAATAGATCAATCGTGATTCGTCGCCTGCGCCGTCCTGCCGGACCAGTTCATCAGGGCACACAATCATCTCGGCACAGAGAAGAACGAGCAGTGCGTATGCCTTGCTCGGAAAAGATGGCACAGGGTCAATGTTCGCTTCCGGAGGCTTCATAACGTTCAATGCCATCTCAATTAGGGTAATGGGCGAGCTCTGTACGATAGAGTCCCACTTCCTTTGGGCATATCTGAGGTCGAGCCATGAGTCCATCATCCACGGCCCATTCTGCAAAAGATAAGGAATGTTTGAGAAGACTGGATCTTGAGAGGAGAAGGGGTAAGAAAGAACCCTGGACAAGCTGATAGCGTGACGCAAGGCCTGATCAATAGAGTCGATAGTATATGTGGATCGCTGGGTTGTGTCTCTTTGTCCGGTCTCCTCAAGAATCTGGTTCAAGGCTAAAAGAGGGGGCAGAAATAGAACAGTAGGCATTTTGAGATTTGGAGGCATCAACGTAGGGTTTTGAAGGCGGTCCAGCACGCCTGGGAGCTCTCCGTCAGCGATGACTTCAAGGGGGATCCTGCTTTGGCACGTACCCGTCAGACATTCTCGCAGATAGAGGCTCAGCAAAGCAGACATGTCCCATAAGCAAGTTTTGCGAGACACCATCAGCAGAAGATACTGCAGAAAACCCTCGATGGACCCTTCCAGGTCAAGGAGCTGGGCGTGGCCGAGAAAACGGAGCAATC
The DNA here is from genome assembly GCA_001633055.2 of Ophiocordyceps polyrhachis-furcata BCC 54312. Classification (NCBI taxonomy): domain Eukaryota; kingdom Fungi; phylum Ascomycota; class Sordariomycetes; order Hypocreales; family Ophiocordycipitaceae; genus Ophiocordyceps; species Ophiocordyceps polyrhachis-furcata. The sequence goes on along the minus strand of LKCN02000018.1, from coordinate 233,661 downwards.
GCGGAAGCAGCCAGACCCAAAGAGGTTCCCGGCCTCGAGAGAATAGATCATGACTGCAGACGTTAAGGACTGTTGGCGTCTCCTTGATCGTGTACCTGAAGAAGTTGATTGCTCTCGAGAACTCGGTATGAACATGGCGACGGTCCAAGAAAGGATCATCCAGCTGGATTCCCTCGAGTGCGACGCGGCAGTAAACATAGATGAGCATATGGTTGTGCTCAATCTTCTCGGCATTCGTTTTCTGAGAGTCGGGCTTGTCCTTATCGCGCTGGATAATGGTAATGAGCCTCCTTAATTCGCTGCTATCGTCTGATCGTGAGGACCTGGCCGAGGTCGAGATGTTCTCAACAAGCTGCGCGGCTAGAGTCGAAGGTGGCGCGCCATCGGCCGGGTCAGCCACCCTGCCGTGTATGCTTTCAGCCATTTTCCATCCGACATCGTCGTCAAGGGCCAGGATTGTCGAAGACGCGAGTTGCAGCGTTTGAGCAGCAGATGTCGTCATGTGACGCGACAGCCGGGCGAAAACTGTTGACGCGGTATCACGTGACCCTTTATCGTATATCTTCGTCCGATTCGGCCGAGCCTTGTTGGCTACGAAAAGCTCCACGAGGCTGAATATCAACCAAGCTACATTGCAGCTATCTCGAGAAAGATGCTCGTCTGGAAAGTTGAGATCGACTTGCAACCCTAAGAAACATCGTTGGATTCGTCCGCCCCCCATACCCTAAGTCTGGGAGCTCGACAAGGACAGGGGGTCTGTTTGGGGCTCAGACCGTTATAGAACCCATCACCGCAGCTCATCGAGGGTCATGTACATACGGAATGACATGGCAATCATCCATCGGACCAAAACGCTCTTCTATGCAACCTGCATATAGCAGCTCATCTTCCGTCTCTAATTCTCGTATCTGACGGTGATGGCGTCATGCGTCACGCCTGCATGCCATTAGATGCAATCCTACCCAACACGGCTCGACTCGACTCGACCTACCTCCGAGCTTGACCGAGTACGTTATCATGGCTGAGCCGTAGCTCGCCTCGATGACGCCGCTCAGACAATAATAACGGTGGCATCCCATTCTCGTCTTGCCAGCCGCCAACTTGACCGCGTTTGGGATCTTGTCTAGATCGAGGGATAGCGTTGCGACGCACCGCGTTCTGGAGTTAACGTGGATTGGCGGCGTCGCGTCCTCTTCGTTGCTGAATATTTCAATCTCCGTCTGCGGCACATGGCCCATACTCACGGGAATGTCGCATTGGTACTCGATGGAGGAAGGCCTGCCCTCTGGATAGGATTGGCCCTAATTATTGTCAGCAACTTCCGGGACTTGATGGATGCCCCAGACCTTTTGGATGAACCAGCACATCTCTGTTGTCACCATCTCCCCTTCCTTCTGGGACCAGAAGCTGCAGAGAACTGTTTAGCCCGCGGATTCGGTCACTGGCTTCTTCATAACTCACGCTTCCCTGGGATCGTGCCTCATCATGTCGTACTTGGCCAAAAGACATGTGCCATACGATCTGCGCGCCACGCGGGACGCGACTTCGACCTCGGCCAGCGTAGGTTGACACTGGCCCAGTCCGTGTATGGCAGCCCCTTTGACCACCGCAATCCACCCGTTCTCGGGCTGGAGCACCTTGATGCCGGCGGGGACGGCCTCACGCACCTGGGACTTGAGATGGCGACTCTGCCCGAATCCCCCGACAAGGACGACGGCGGCAATTTCGTTGCCCGCCATGGCGATCTGCTCTTTGATGAGGCAAACGACGTCCTTGATGATGGGATCGAAGATGCGAGATGTCATCTCCACTTGCGATATGGTAAACCGGTTACGTCTGAGCCCGAGACTTTCGTCGACCCGTATCGTGAGCGGCTCGCCTTTGGGGGAGAAGTCTTTTTTGAACTGCCTCTACGTCAAGGCCGTTTCTCAGACTGGCGGGATGGGATTTTCACGCACCAGCTCAAACTCGTTCATGGCAGTCACCAACTGCTCATCCGTCCAGTGCTTCTCGCCGTGCGTTTGCTTCAAGAAGCGGCGAAATCTCTTGTTGAGCATCGACGAGCCGCACCTACCGCCCGTGCCCTCGGTTACCTCCTTCACCTCCAGCTTTTCTACCCGGGTGACTTCATAGGATATGAGGTCTACGGTCCCACCACCAGCATCGCAGACGACGAATTTGCGGCCGCGCTGCAAAACGGAGGGACTGAGTTGCTTCAGGGTATACAGCGCGGCCGCTTCCTGAAGGAAGGGGTCAATGAGGCTGAGGGGACCCCTCATGAGGGGAAGGGGATGTCATACTGGCTCTGATATGAGTTGGATACGCTGGTTTCCGCAAAAGCCAGCCATGGCGGCGGCCCGCTCGGCGGCCTGCTTGGCCGCATTGGACCATATGGCCGGGACAGTGACGACGAAGTCCATGGGCGTCGAATGCACCACGCTTGGCGACAGCCGTTTCTCTAGCACGCTGATGAAGTGCGTGTGGAGACAGGAAAGATAGATCTTGGTAAGCTCCAGAGGAGACTCATTGTCTTTGTTGGCCCTGCCTGGCTCGTCTAGCTTTCTGTGGCGGATATTTTAACGAGCGCATTCGCAACCTGGGTCGGACGGAATGCCATGGGCTAACAGTTTGAAGAATCGGTATCTCTTCGCCGTTTCCGGAATCTGGAAGCCCCATTGCCAACCAGAGGCGACCCTGCGCAGCTCGGTCGGCACCTTGGGACTGCTCTTGAAGGAGCTTGCCGATGGCCAGCTCGATATGACATGCTGCACGTCGGGCTGCAAAGAGTAATCCCCCTTTTAGCTGGGCTGCATCGTCGACGACGGACAAAACATACCCTAGAAGTCTCGGCCCAGGCAACGCCTGAATAGGTCGTGCCAAAGTCTATGGAGACGATGATTCTCCTGTCGCTCATGCTCACGGCTGTGGCAGGTTCGGTTCCGAGTCCTCGGCAGCAAACAGGCGGGCCCTGAGAATCAAGAGCTCGCCACCCTACTCTGAGCAACACCTCCAACCAACAACTACTGCGACTAACCGGGGGAGCTGCGGGCGTACGAATAGCGGCAGTAGTGGCTCCGTGGTCAGGCTATAGACGCCACGCATAAAGGACGCCGTGGCACTCAACAAGAACGGGCGCCTAGCATGCATGCATGCAGTTGCAACCCAATCATGACACATGCGGGCGCAACGCCCAACGTCTCTCAGGCACATCACCGGCCTTTGGCTAGGCGTACATTTCGAAGCCCAGCTGCCTGAGAAGGAAGATGGAATGAAGGGAACAGGGGGGGCAGCCAACTTGCTTGCCATGTGACGGGAAGGATTGGTTGGCCGAGGCTTTTGGGGGCCACGTCGAGATGGCGTGTCTCTCTCGAACCGTGTTGTGACTGATCACTTGACGCTCTCGTTTCCGGGCCAAGAGCCGAGATCACTTATTTATCATGGACCCAACGGCTGAGAACGTGCTTGCGGGTCAAGTCGAGGAGACACGGTCCAGTATGAGGAAGGGCAACGTAACGGCGGAGGCGACAGCATCCCAGAGGCTAGCCGACGAGGTGCGGCTGCGGCTGTTTACCGAGGGTGTACTCGACTCGAGACAGGCCGAGCTGGAGCAGCAGGAGCTGGAGACGAAGAAGCTCAAGAAGAAGCTGGAATCGCTGCACAAGGAGCTTGCCGAGGCGCAACGACAGCTCATCGAGGCCCGCAGCCAGTCCAAGACGAAAGCGAAGCAGCTTCAGGATGCCAAGGACCACATTTTCCGGCTACAGCCTCGACGCAAGGACATTTCCGAGGCAGAGGCGCAGGAGGCCTACAAGAAGCTGTGCGGCAACGTGCAGCGATGGGTCGAGAACCGACTGCCGGCAGTGCTGGACGACATGGAGGCCGGCCGGCTTCCCAACAGGCCGGATGGGACGCTGGCGGCGAGGTTCGCATCGCTGATCCGGGAGCCGGCGCGACGGTGTCTGAGTGCGCATCAGGCGGACGAGCACCACGTCATCGCCGTCATCATGTATTATCTATGGCTGGTCTTGTTCGCCAAGTCGTTTTACTGTCCGCTGGACGGCTCGTCGGATGATGCGACGACGACGTGGATAGACGAGCTGGAGAAGACCATGTCGCAATTGCCGCGAGGTGAAGCATCCCTCGGACAGAGGATGAGAAAAGTGCGCCGGCTGACGATCCTTTCTACAGAGCTTGCCCACTGCCGCGAGTGGAGGAGCGAGACGCTCACGGCGCTGACGAGCCAACCGCTGTTCCGTTCACGGCGGACGGCGTACCTGAGTCTTGTGACGGAAGACCTCGCGTCCCTGCTCTCGGTGGTGGTCCCGCGGTCATCAGCAAGCGAGTTACAGGCTTCGGTACGCAGGGTCATGGTCGAGCCAGCAGCAGAGCTGGCGCACCGACTACAGCTGGCATCAAGCATCTTCTCGCTCAAGTGGCCGGCACGCAACGCCAGCGGCCGGCTCGAGGTGTACGAGTGCATCAACCTGGCGAGCGGGGGCCTGGTCCTGGACGTGGGCGGGGCTTCGACGACGGCACGACAAAACGTCACGTACCTGTTCGACGTCGCCCCGGGACTGTTTGTGGAGAGGATCGAAGTCGGCAAGAAGGCGCCGTTGAAAGCTATCTACAGGCCCAACGTGCTGGTACACGCCGGCGGCGACGGCGAGGTGGCTCAGCGGCCAACGCTGATGAAGTGGGTGTGCGAGAGCGCCAACGGCTCGCTGCCGCGGACGGCGGTGCCTAGGAGTAAGAATACCCTTGGTCCTGTTCTTGCCTCCAAGCTCTGATGACGGTTAGGATTCCCGGGACAGCTTCCGTCGGGGCGGCGGAGGTGACGGGCCGTAGTAGATCTGTGGTCGAGGGGGAGGCGGAGGCGGCTGAGAGACGCAGGGTGTGGCGATGGCGTTCAGATGGACGATTTCCACTCCCAACCGGTCCACGAGTAAGTCCTTGACAGTTGATGACGGACGGGCGACGAAGACGAGGGCCCCTACAGAGGTAGCAGGACTGTTGGTCAGGGGGGGGGGGGGGGGAGAAGGGCCATAAAGGACGGGACCGTTTCCGGGCTGGAGAAAAGGGGCAGCTCACCCGTCCCCGGCAGGGGGCTCGGGGATAAAGGGTCGGATAGACTTTTGGATATAGTCGTCGTCGATGCCGAGTATGCGAGCATCAGCAATGCCGAGGTTAATACGGCGAACGTATTCATGACGAGGAGCGCTATCCTGAACGTGATGGAAGCTGACGTAAACCAGCACGTCCGGCACCGGCAGCTGACGCGGCGGCGGCGATGCGGCAACGGAAGCTGCAGCGCGACAGACGGCATCGGGGCCACCCTTTGCCACGATCCACGAAACAGGGCGACGATACAGGGGTCCCAGAGCGCGGTGCAGCAGAACAGGCAGATGACGCTTCTGATAGGCCGACGTGGCGACGCCCTCGCAGAGATCGAGCCTGGCCTCGTCGGCGGCGTCAATCTCATAGACGAGTCCCTGGACATGATGGCCCTGAGCGGCGACGATGTTGGCGTAGCCGCGGTCGTTGATCTGCCAGCGATGATCCGGTAGCTCGGCTCGGCCGACGTAGCGACTATTGGGACAACGGCGCTTCATCTGTTCCATGTGCAGGTTGCTTCCGTAGGCGAAGTAATATCGGGAGGAGGAGGAGGAGGAGGATGCCATTGCTTTGGGAGCTGAAGGCCCCGGTGGTGAGAGGGGGGGTTTTGGGCAGAGAAAGATGGGGGAGGAAGATGGAGAGGGAGAGAGAGAGAGAGAGGTAAGAGGAGGGACGAAATGTTGGGTGTGCGTTTGGGCAGCGATGAGTGGATGAAAGCCGAGAGGAGGAAGAGGAAGAGGAAGAGGCCCAGAGGAGGAGGGGGGAGGGAGGAGAGAGGAGTGAGGCGGGAGGAGGATGAGGATGACGAAGCATTCATTGATGGCCGGGGTCAGAGCAGAGAGAGGGAGGCGAGTATGAGAATGAGGCTGGCTGCTATTTTTGGGCAGCAAAGCGTCAACTATGAACCAACCAGAGGAGGAGGAGGAGGAGGTTCTCATCCGTATATCTCTTTGTCTACTATCTCTTACTTGGCCATCTGTCTGTTCTTGGTCTCCTCTTATACATTAGCAGGATAACACTACACATACACTCATCTCCATCTCTCTCTCTTACTCTCCCTCTCTCCATCTTCATCTCTCTCTCTTACTCTTCCTTGGTCTCTCACTCACTCACTCACTCTCTCTCTCTCTCTCTCTATATATAAATATATAATATTTATATATATATATAACATACATCTCCACAGAATGGTCCGTCACTACAACTTCGGCATCGAAATCGAAGCCGTAGGCCGCCCCTACGGCGGAGGCCAAACCTTCTCCAACGTCGACTGGTACAGACAACTAGCCCAGAAGCTCGAAAACAGAGGCGTGTCGGCCGCCTACGACAACTGCAGCCAATACAGCAAGCACCCCGAATACTACGGCGGGAAATGGTTCGTCACCCGCGACGGGTCTCTCAAGCGGCCCCGTCCGCTCGTCTGCATGGAAGTCGTCTCGCCGAGGCTCGACACGAAGCAGAAAACAAGCCGCATCCTGTCCGACTTCTGGGAAGCGATGCGCGTCCATTTCAGCCCGCAGAGGGACCTCTCCTGCGGAGGACACGTCCACGTGACGCCCGTGAGCGCCAGGAACAGGTTCTCGCTGGCGAGCCTCAAGTCCATCGCCTTCGCCACCGTCGCCTACGACCAGTTCGTTGCCCACGTCCTGGCCCCGGCTAGGAGGGACAACCGATACTGTGTGCCCAACGGCCAGAGTCCCGGTTCCGGTCTTTGCGCCGCCCTCGGAGGAGACGGGCCTAGGACAATGGCCGTCTTGACCCGCGTCGCGGCTGGCATTCGTGCCTGTGTCGACGAGACGGCTCTTTACATGTACATGCAGGGGAACCGTTACGTGCTGTGGAACTTTCAGAACATCTTCCCTCATCCTCGGACTGGACGCTGCTCTGGCACGGTCGAGTTTCGAGGCGGGAATCAGTTTCTCAACACCCGAGGGACGCTTGCTTGGGTTGCTTTTGTCTTGGGCTTCATCACTCTGGCCATCAAAGAGGTATGTATGACCTTTCTTTCTTGTTCTTGTTCTTGTTCTTCTTCCTCTTCTTCTTCCTCTTCTTCTTCCTCTTCCTCTTCTTCTTCTTCCTCTTCCTCTTCTTCCTCTTCTTCTTCTTCCTCTTCTTCTTCTTCCTCTTCTTCGTCTCATCTTGACATCTCAGAATCTCTTGCACAACCTCACGACCGTCATCGTCGTCTCACCACACGAGCCAAACTTCCCGCACCGGCTCGCCGAATGGTGGACTCGCATCCGCCGGGCTGCCAAAAAGTCCAAGATGCAACGCCACTTGCCAGACGAGTATTGGCAGATGAGAACGCGGTAGACGGGGGAAAAACAAAGGCAGGACGAAGCACAACAAAGATGTCGTTAGATATAGACACCCCCCCAAAGAAATCAACCTACTTCTCCTCTTTCTTCCCTTCCTCTTCCTCAAACAAGACCAGCACCGTCCCGGCTTTGCAGATGTCCTACCCAAATCCGTCAGCATCAAGGCTTCTAACCCCCTCTCAAACGTTCGGCTTCTTACCCCTTCTCTATGAGCCAGCTTCTTTATCACACCGTCCTGCGGCGAGCGGATGACCGTCTCCATCTTCATCGACTCAATCCTACCGTCTGATCGTCAGTATTTCTTCATAAACAGACAACAAAAAGGGGGGGAACTCGAAAAACTCACACAACCAAAGGAGCCCCCTTCTTCACCCTCTCCCCCTCCTCAACCTCAATCTTCAAGACCTTACACGGCATCGGCGCCGCAACCGAAGCCGCCACCTCTTCAAGACCCAACGCCTCGTCAAGCCACCTGGGCGGCACGAGAACGAGCTCCGTCTTGACGCCATGCTGAAAGACAGCAACCCTCGCCTTCCCCCCGTCTTCATCGCACGGCACGACGGAAGAAAGGATGCGTTCGGAAGGGAAGCGAGTGGCGACGCTGACGACGGCGCCTCGCTCCGTGATGCGCGGCGCGCTGGATAGGCCGGTGAAGACGCGCTCCTCGCCGTCACGACAGACAACAACGTCGAACAGGCCACGACCCGTCTGCGATAGACGCACCTCCACCGGCGAAGCCTCATCCACGTCTTCTCGTAGCATCAGCGACCGCTCGTACGTCGCCGCGTCGCCGAAACCAAGCGTCTCCCCGTGCGGCGCCGGCAAGGCAGCTCGATGCTCGCGCGCGACGAGGCCGAGAGCAGCCTGGACGAAGACCTCGTCAGACACGGGGCGGCGTCGAAAGAGTTCGGGACGCCACCTCTCGACGAAGCCCGTATCGACATCTCCGTCGACGAAAGCCTGCGTCTGACACACGCGCTTGAGGAACTCGACGTTGGTGCTGACGCCGACAATCTCGAACCGGCCAAGAGCGGCTTCCAGCTTGGCAATCGCCTGCGAGCGGCTGTCGCCTCGGACGATGAGCTTGGCGATCATGCCGTCGTACGCCTCGGAGACGACGCTGCCCGTGCCGAAGCCCCAGTCGAGGCGGACGTCTGCATCGTCTCCGCCGCCGCCGGCGTCGGACGCCGAGAGTAGCTTGGCGTGAACCAGCTTGCCCGAGTCCGGCATGAAGCCTTTGTCAGGGTTCTCGGCGTAGACGCGTGCCTCGATGGCCGAGCTCCCGAGTCTCCTCATCCGATGCTCGACCTCGTCCTGCTTCAGCGGCAGCGTCTCGCCGGCCGCGATCCGAAACTGCCACTCCACCAGGTCCAGCCCCGTCACCATCTCCGTCACCGGGTGCTCGACCTGAAGGCGAGTGTTCATCTCCATAAAGTAGAAGCGTCCGCTGTCCTTGTCGAGGATGAACTCGACCGTTCCAGCCCCGACATACGACACCGCCTCCGCCGCCCTCCGCGCCTTGTCCCAGAGGTCATGCCGTGTGGCGTCGTCCAGATCGGGCGCGGGGGACTCCTCGAGCATCTTCTGATGTCTTCGCTGGATGCTGCAGTCTCGCTCCCCCAGCGCCACCGTGTTGCCCTGCTTGTCGGCAAAGACCTGAACCTCGACGTGCCGTGGCCGCACAATGTATTTTTCCACCAGCATCACCTCGCCGCCCTCACCAAAGGAAGCCCTAGCCTCGGCCCGGGCGCTCTTTAGCTGCCTCGCAAACTCATCCGCGCTCATGACGATGCGCATGCCCTTACCTCCACCCCCCCGCACACTCTTCAGCAAGACGGGGAACCCAATCTCCTCGGCGTGCCGCAGGAGCTGGACCTCGTCTTGCTCTGCGCCGTGATACCCAGGCACGCACGGGACCTGAGCCGCCGTCATGATCTCCTTGCTGCGCGCCTTGTCACCCATGTCTGCCATGGCCGTAGCCGGCGGTCCGACGAAGACGATGCCCTCGTCCTCACACCGGCGCGCAAACTGCGCATTCTCCGACAAGAAGCCGTATCCAGGGTGAAGCGCCTGGATCCCGTGCCGCTTCGCCAGCGCAATCATCTTGTCCCCGTCGAGGTAGCCATTAGCCGGGCCGAGGCCCAGGGAGCGAAAGCCGGCCGACGCGTGCCAGGAGTCGGCGTCGACGTCCGTGTACACCGTCGTCGCGCGGATCCCCATCCGCTCAGCTGTTCGCTTGATCCGCAACGCGATCTCGCCGCGGTTGGCGATGAGCACCGACCCGAGCGTCGAGCCATGTCGGACCTGCTGTAGCCGTGGCGAGCGGAAACCACGAGGTCGGACAGAGCGCATCGTGATTCCAGGTGATTGAAGAGAATTTGGAGAGAATCCGCATCCAAGGTGCGGAAGGTGTTTGTGAAGGTCGACGCCATCATCTGTCCCTCGCGTCAGTTCAGCCCGCCCTTTGGCCGCTCGTTTGTTTCTGCTCTTAGCTCCTCGGCCCGTCGTAGGCCGCAGGTAACCGTCAGCTCGAAACGTCATCATCATTGACGGCTGACTCAGCGCTTCTCTTCGTCCCGCCGGGCCGGCCAGTCCGTCTCCGCGAACTACCCGCAGGTCCTCCTAGCTCTCCGCGAACGGCTTCCAACACACACCGCGCCCAACCTCGTCTCTTTCTCCTCTGCGCCTCCTATCTCCCCGTCCTAATATCGACCGTCTCCCCGTCCTAATATCGACCGGCTCCGCTGCCATGGAAAAGATACCACTCAACTACGAGGCCTCCGAGGGCGACACCCACCGGCAAACCACCCACACGCTACCTCCAGAGGTGGTCCAATGCCTCGAGAACGCCCGATTCGTACGCATACACATGTACGCCGTTCCCAAGGAAACATGCTAAACAGCCTCCTTCATCACCAGCTTCACCTCGCCACCTGCGTCGACAATATCCCCCACGTGTCTCTCATGAACTACACCTACCTGCCCTCCTCGCCATACTCGACCCGGCCCGTCATCGTCCTGACGACAAACCCCGCCTCGCGCAAGACGACAAGTATCGTCTCAAACCCCAACGTCTCCTTACTCGTCCACGACTGTTCGTTGACCTCTCCACCCATCACGCCCTTATCCTGAGGTGGGCTGACTTTCTCTCAAAATAACCAGGGGTTTCTCACCGCCCTCCAACATCCGGTCGCCGTCCCTCCGGCGGCTCCCCCGTCCCCGAGCCACGCTCCAACTTGGCCGCCCTCCTCCTCAACCTCAACACGTCCGCCATCTCCAGTATTAGCGCCACTATAAGCGGCGCCGCTAGAATCGCCCCCGAAGGCTCCGATCAGGAAAAGTTCTTCCTCGAGAAACACCTAGCTAACAACACGTTTGACGACGGGGACGCGACGTCTCGCCCGCAAAGCCATTTCGTGGCCGGCGAGGAAGTCCGCGTCATCATCGTTGATATCAAAGATGTTCGCATCAGCGATTGGAAGGGCACCGTCAGGGACTGGACATTGATACCCGAGTCAGGCGCCAATGGCGTCTCGTGACTTTTTTCCTCATCGGCTTAAGTGGTGGAAATGAAGACGTTACTTTTCCTCGCCTACGTGCCAGCCACACGCAGCTCTATCGTACATGTTGCTTTGTTCGTCCACACTAAACCCGGCACCGAAGCCGACACAACACAAGAAAACCCAAACAAAAAGAAGCCGAAAAAGAGACTTGACGGCAGTCGCAAAGAGTCGTCAGACGGCATCCTCCAAATTACCCAGTCCTGCGGATGTCATGCAAATGCTCAAGACAACACGTGCCGTCTCTCTCAGTCTCGGGTAGAAAGGAAAGATCAAGTAGAAAGTGACCTTTTTTTATGTTTTAATCGTCCCCCGACAAGCACATGCCCGTACTCAAGGCACAGCCGCCCATTGTACAACCTCGAGAGCCATCATGACCAGCACTAGCGTCGAAGGTAAGATCCTGAAGATTTACTGCCGTCAGCGTATCTTCGGCATGCAAGTCAGCAAAAAGGAATGACGCACCATATGACGTAGCTCTGGAAAAGCACCCGTCCCATCGTCTTCTCGTACACGGCGTTAATCTGGCAGATCTGAGCCAGCTGCAGCGCGCTGGGGGCCCCGGTAAGAAGGAAGCACACGACGATGAAGATGGGATCGTCGAGAATGCTGACGGGCAAGTACTTTGCCATGAGAGCCAGAATCGGGGCCATGGCGAGCGTCGGTAGCACCATGCGGCTCAAAAGGGCTGCCACCAGCAGCTTGTTTCCGACCTGCTCCTCCTCGGGGTCGTGATTGTCGTCGCGCGCCATCGTGTTTCTCGCAAGGTTGGCGCCCAGCACGACCAGGATCAGGGGTACGGCAACGCCACCGCTCGACTTGACGGCACTCGTAACGCTGTTGTTGATGAAGGATTCCTCCTCGAAGAAGAGCTTCTGAAGCGCGGGAATCGACGCAACCGTAATGGCGATGAGCATCGCCCAAAGCGGCGGGTTCATGAATTCCCAGATGAATAACGCCGCCTTTCTGGAGGCCGTCACCAGCATGGACAAGGGCAAGCGGATAGGGTCTGGTAACCTCTCGGCAAGGTCGCAAAGGCAGCGAGATGCGCGGGCTTGGAAGGATCGAAGCCCGCGAGCAGCCGACGCCTTGAGACGAGCTAAAACCCCGTTGGGCTCGGTGATGGGCGCACTCTCGTCGCCGCTGCTGTCGACACGGGGGAAGGCCAGCGTATGCGGCGCGCGGGGGGGAGCAACCGGGGGTCGCGAGGTTCCTCTGGCATGTTGTGGCTTCTTTGGGGCGAAGTCGTCGTCGCTCGAGTCGGCCGAGGCCCTCGAGGTGCCGGCTAACGGGGTCTGGCCATCCGGCACATACGTTCGAGAGTCGACACTATGGCGCTCGTCGTCGTCTTCCGTTTCTCCACCGTCGAGGTCGTCGATGAGCCGTTGAGTTTCGTGCTCGCCCTGCGCTTCTCCGTAACGGCCTTGGCCCTCCTCTGCGGCTTGCTGCTGGTACTCGGGGTACTTATCCTTGGGGGCAAGCAGCACATGGTATCCCCAGCTCCATCGAACTAGCTGACCAAGCTGCTGAAAGATGAGGAGATAGAGAATGCCACGGGCGGCAACTTCGTCGTCATTGTCGCCTGTGATGCGATCCCAATGAAGTCCCTTGATAGTTTGCGAAAGGGAGAGGACGAGAGAGATGGGTAGGGAGTTGGAGTTGCCAAAGACGCCCATGGCAGTGACGAAATTGGAGGCTCGTTTGTTGAACTGAAAGGCTCTGGCCATGAGCGTCGAGACGATCCACGATATGAGAGTTTGGATGAAAAAGATTGCGGGGATGATGGCGAGTTCGGTCAGCTTTTCGGCGTTGAGCTGGGACGCCAACTTTGTGAAGACTGCCAACGGCCCGGTCAGCAAGGGTGAGAGCGGTACAACACGGCGGAAGAACCTTACTGAGGCACGGGGTGAACAGCATGACGTTGAGGTTGGCCAAGAACTTTTGCTTATCGGCGTCGAAGTGACCGAGACGGGCGATGATGTAGCCCGGAAGACTGACGCAGACGACTTCGAGGACGGCCTCGAAGACGAGGAGACAGAGGTGAGGGAGCGATGGATGGCCCGACGGCTCTCCTTGGAGGACGGCCATGGGATAGTCGTAGGCATTTCGGGCGACGTGGGCCAGACGATAGGAGACGGGTCTGACGAAGGAGGTGGCGGGATCCATCGGAGCGAAGTCTAGTTGGAGAGAAGGAAGAGATGGGTTAGGAAGAGGGAATGTTGTCCCAAGGATAAGCTTAAAAGGACGGAAAGATAACGGCTGGCGGCGCGCGGATGGACGGGCTCAATGCGTCGTCAGCCGCGAGAGAAGAGGCAGCAACGCGCAGTGCAGCGCAGCGCCAAGGCCGTTATGCTTGGAGGGGCAGGGTTGATGTGAGTGAGGGTGAAGGAGGACAAAGAGAACGGGAGACGCAGCAGATTTTGCTTATCGCGCGGCGAGTTGCAGGCATGTCATTGCTTGGAAGTTGGTGGTGGGAGGGAGTGTCGAAGTAACGCCAAGGTGTCCACGACCCCACCGCCGGGTGCAGCGGTACTTTGCTGATACCAGGGCTGGCTGTGGGGGGCGGGGGGCTTGGCAGTTGAGTGCGCCTTACTCAGCCACAAGGTAAGGTTGACCCTTATCAGATCCTGAGGGAATTGGCGTGGCGACCTAGTTTGAGCGAGAGGCCGAAGGACGACTTGGCGAAACAGCTTGGGGGGATCTAGATGTCGTTTCGCGGGGAAGGGGGGGGGGGGAGGGGAAGGAGAGGGAGGCGAAAGGACAAGGATGTCTCGCCTTGGCAGAGGTATCCCAGCGGTAAATACCGACACACAACACACACACACGCACACACACACACACACACACACACACACACACACACACACACACACACACACACACACACACACACAC
>LKCN02000018.1:208953-219595 GCA_001633055.2 Ophiocordyceps polyrhachis-furcata BCC 54312 | reverse complement strand
GGGGGGGGGGGGGGGGGGGGGGGGGAAGGAGAGGGAGGCGAAAGGACAAGGATGTCTCGCCTTGGCAGAGGTATCCCAGCGGTAAATACCGACACACAACACACACACACGCACACACACACACACACACACACACACACACACACAACACACAACACGCACATGCTTTGCAAGGCGAGACAAATATTCCATCCCACATGCTGATGCTGGGTACGGATTTTCCTGCATTTAACAAGCCACCAATAGTCACGATACGGTTGCAGTGTTATGTGTGTGCGGTGCTTTCTTTCTTGGCAGAGTACGGGGCCAATCGGCGGCTGCCACAACGAACGATGATTTGCGGGAAAAAACCGCCGGCGACGACGAGGCAATCTCGCCGTTGTACATACATATGTACATACATACACCACACATACCAGGTACCTACCTATTGTGCATGCAGGGGGGGGGCGGTTAGCAAACGTGTGGTTGCACCAACGGACGAGGCCCATCTCGATCTTTCTTTCAATGTTAACTTTCAATCCGTTGTGTACATATGTATGATTGTATGTACGGATATATACGGATACATACATACATACATATGAATGCACACGTGACACTGCTGATGCTGACTCATTAAAGCAGCTTTGCTGGCTGAGCAACCCACCACCCAGGTGTGAGTCCCAGGTGTTCGCCCTCTGGCGCCAATCTGTGCACGCATTGCACGGTGATGGACTGATGGTAAAGCGAAAAGGCGTTTTGATACGGCGTTCCAAGGAATCTAAAACAGAGAGTTGATTCGACGACCCATACGTCATCGGAGAGAGGCTGAGGGGGGGAGGGGTGGCTTTGCTGTCCAGTTTGTGGCTGGGTCTATCCGTATGTATGTACATACATACGAATGGTGTCCCTCTGCCTTGAATTTGAGCGTAAGCCCCCCCCTTGACTGACAGGCCACACAGCCTCTACGGACACAGGCTACATATCTAATGATTTCCCCCTTAGCAGACAATAATTTATTACGCTGTGGCCTGCACGTGGCCGGCCCGATCCCAGCCATCGGCCTTGGGGCGACAATCGAAACGGAGCCCTCTCCGTCCTGCATCTGTGGCGTCTCCCCTCACCCAACTCTCTGTTTTAGAGCTCTCCAGAGCTTGCCCGCACCAAGGAAGATTGTGTCGGTACTAGCGGAGAATTCTGTCGAGTTAGTGCCGTAACAAGACTTGGTACGCTTCGCAACCCGATCGAGGTAGCGGTACGGATACGGTTGGGCGCCTGCTCCGGCCTCCAGGCCTCGTCTCCTCCTTTCCTCCCGCCCCCCTTTCTCTACCATCCGTCCACGAATACGGCGCCGTCGCATCGTCTCGACACCACCGCCCACCATCGCTCATCTGCATCGACACCACTTTTAGCCCCGTGGCTAGGGAGCCAGCCATGAGCGGCCACGGCAGCCCGGCCACGCCGGACGAGCCTCTAAGCGACCAAGATGTCGACTCTTCATCCGATACCGTCGCAGAGAGCCCTTCGGAAACGACGAAACGCATGCCGTCCTTGCGATCCGTCTCCGATCCCCCAAACATGAACCCGAACTCGACTGCGCGCGGCCTTCTTGGTAGAGCCAGGAACCCGAACCAGTCGCTGCCGTCTCTCGCCGCCGACAATAGCGTCATGGCCAGAGCCCGGGCTCTTCATCAGGAGCGGATGCAGAGAGGCAACATGGCTCCAGCCAACAGCCCGCGGGGCTCCTCCTCGCCCACGACACCGGGGGTCAGCCCCGACGGCTTCGCCGGCCGTCTCCGTATGCCCGCGCCACTGCAGCGGCCTGGTCTCGGCCCGCACCCCAAATCCGCTCCCATGATCCCCCAACCGTCGCTCGGTCAGAGGAGGGCAAACAAGCTCGCCATGGGCATGAAGCTCCCTGGTGGCACTCCCTCTCCCGGCTTCAGACTGTCTGACATCACCGGCGACCAGTCTGGCGACCAAACGACGAACGGCGCAGCCCAGCGCTCCAAGATGGACGACTTCAAACAGTACATCGATGCCGAAAAGGGGTGGATCACGTTCGACGGCGCGGCCACCATCATGCGCACTGGCGTCTCCTTCGCCAACGGGCACACCTTTAGCATCTCTCTCGATGAGGTTGAGAAGCTGGACGAGCTCGGCAAGGGTAACTACGGTACCGTTTACAAGGTCAGGCACGCGAAGCCGGCGCTTCCTCGTTTCGGCCCCGGCCTCTCGGCCACGCGTCTTCATCATGCCCATTCCGACCCGTCGCCTACGAGGAGACAAGTCGAAAACAACACAACGACCGGCAAGGTCATGGCTATGAAGGAGATCCGGCTCGAGCTCGACGACGCCAAGTTCACTACCATCCTCAAGGAACTCGTCATCCTGCACGAATGCATTTCGCCCTATATCATCGAGTTCTACGGCGCCTTCTTCCAGGAAGGCGCCGTCTACATCTGCATCGAATACATGGACGGCGGCTCCATCGATAAGCTGTACGATGGCGGCATCCCCGAGAATATCCTGCGGAAAATCACCTACTCGACCGTCATGGGCCTTAAGACGCTCAAGGACGACCACAACATCATACACCGCGATGTCAAGCCCACCAATATCCTGGTCAACACGAGGGGTCAGATCAAGATTTGCGACTTTGGCGTTAGCGGCAACCTGGTGGCCAGCATAGCCAAGACGAACATTGGCTGCCAGAGCTACATGGCCCCCGAGCGCATATCGGGCGGTGCCATGGCGCAGTCCGGTAACGCCGATGGCACCTATAGCGTCCAGAGCGATATATGGAGCCTGGGCTTGACCATTATCGAGTGTGCCACCGGTCGATACCCGTACCCCCCCGAAGTGTCCTCGACTATTTTCAGTCAGCTGAGTGTGAGTCGTATTTCCAACCCTGCTGGTGTTTCCCCCCACCCCCGGCCGAATATACTAACGAGGTTTGAGTAACAGGCCATCGTCGAGGGAGACCCTCCGGATCTTCCGAAGGAAGGATACTCGGAAACGGCGAGAGACTTTATTCGTGGCTGTCTGCACAAGATGCCAATGATGCGGGCGACGTATGCGGCGCTTCTTAACCATCCGTGGCTGAAGCCGCTTTCTAAGCCGCATACCATTACGGAGGAGGTGGAGGACTGCGAAGAGGCGGAGACGATCGCCGAGGAAGTGGGCAAGATGCAGCTGAGCGGCGACAACACCGAAGACGTCGAGGTGGGCGATTGGGTCAAGTCGGTCCTGAAACGCAAAGACGAGGGCAGTGACGACAACGGGCCATCTCGGCCAGCCTTGCACACGGCACCACTCACCAGCGTGGGCTCGAACGGAAGTGCCTCTGACTCTTGATGCTCCGAGAGAAGGGAAGTTTGTGAAGGGAGCCTTTAAAACAAGCCGTTCGGACGATGTCTGGCCGACGAAGCTGGCATGACGCTCGGCACAGGGGATAACGTGGAAGGTGAAGCAAAGACCGGGGCTGCGAGAGCCAATTTTAAGACGGCCTCTATTCTCTCCTCCTTTTCTTGTTCTTCTCTCATCCCACGCACTTTCATGTCTGGTTTGTCAAAGACGGGAGCTCAGCTGCGATCGAGGCCGACAACACAAGTGCATGGCGGGATTGTCCGACGCAGGCAGGCCGTCGTTTCCGTACCGTTCCAAAAAATATCATCATACCCGTGACTAGAACAGGTAGCTGGGGTTGGGATCTGCTGTAACACACGAGGAGAGAAGCAGCAAATACGGTATTCCCTGTTGTGTCTCTCCGCCAAGTGTCCGTTGTCTCCGTGAATAATGACAACATGACCAAGGCTGTCGTAAGTAAATGGCTGTGACAGGTTGTCTATGGGTACTAGAAGACAGGGTCTATTTCCAACGAGAAGGAAAGTCCCTAGAAGTATGTCCAGAGAGTATATATATATACCTATCTATATACCTATATAAGTGTGTGTGGGTGAGTGTGTGTGGGTGTGTAGAACTATGTATATGAACATGAAGGAAAGAAAATTGGTATCCTGTTTACCCCTGACAAAACCGCGAGGTCGAAACACCGCTGCATCCTGAATCAGCCCAGCAAAGCAAGAGATGTAGGGAAAATGAACAAAGTCTATGTATTCGAATAAGAAGAATCGATAGCTTTGGTGTGGCTTTAAACAGAGGCCGGCTCAGGCGGTTCTCGTCTCTTTATGCCCAGGACGAGTGCCAAACAAATCGTCGTCGGAAGAGGACTGGCTGGTGCGGTAGTCGTGATTGCTTCCGTCCTGACCGCAATGGTCGCGACGATGGTCATGGCCACCGCCGTCGTCGTCGTCACGACTCTGTCGTGGGCGACTGGAGCTGCGTCTCCGCCAGAAAACAGCAGCCGCGCCACGTCGACCGGCAGTTATGGCGTGGTTGTCGGCATCGTCTTCGTACCGCCTTTTGAAGATACGGGAGGACCAGAGGAAGTATAAGCAGGCGAGGATGACGCAGGCGTAGGAACTCCAGAGGAAGCCGAATGCCCATGAGCCTATCCTCGCCTTGCGACCGGCGCGATGGAATTTGCTGCGGGCTTGGCAGAAGACGGCACTTTTGTTTTGCCGCCCATCAGTTTCTCTTCGTCCTCAGTAGAGTTGTAAGGGGTAAAAGACGAACGTGATGATAGATACGGCGAGCGTATACCAGAACCAGGTGATGACGCACATCAACAGCGTAAAGATGGAGCCACGACGACCACAGCAAGCAATCAAGGCGCTAAAGAGAGCAACGTGAAGAAAGAAGAAGGTGAAGATGAGAAAAACCCATCCAAAACGCCACATCATGAAGTAGTGGAAGGACGAGGTATGATCATCCCATTTCCCCATGAGGGCGGGCGGAACGTTCTCAGCATGGGGAGCCCAGGCACGACCAAAGGATTGGGCGCCGTGAGCATGACAGTCGCGATTGCGGTCGCCGCAGATCCGAAAGTAGGCCCATTGTGTGATGTCCCTGGCGCCGGTGATGTTGCTGGTGTCGGCCCGGAGGAAGTAGGTGTGTTTCAGGGGGGTGCCTCGGGTGACGCCGCTGAGGATTATGAACCAGAGGAGGATGCCGGCCAGGAGGAGCCAGAAGATGCCGATGGTGGCGAGGGGGGTATCTGATTCTCTTGTTAGTATGCGCGTGAGTTTGATTCTCTTCTGTTTTACATGCATTTTAGTCGTTCTAGGCAGGATTTTCGTCGTGCCATGTTGGCCGCAAGGAGATGAGGTTCTTCTTCGAACAGCGATTGGAATCTCAGAGAAGGTTAGGGGATATCGAGGAAGGGATATTTTTGTTGTGTCAAGTGTACAGGGGGGGGGGGGTAGAAGACGAAGAAGAGTCAAGGGTCCGGAAGAAGGGGTTCAAAGGAAGAAGAGAAAGAAGGGGTCCAATAAGGGTCTAAAACGAAAGGGTTCGAATAAGGGCCCTCGAAGAAAGGAAAGCAGACAGACTAAAGAGAGCAATGGCCAAGCTCGGACGAAAGGAAAGGAAGAACGCCCCGATTTTATTGCCTGATGTCGGGACGTGCGAGCATGTCAACACGATGCCAAACAGTGAGCAGAGCTCCGTCTCGAAGCTCGGATATGACGACACTGGAGACGGGAAGACAAGAAAATAAGGGTTTCCCCACTATGCTAACGTTGTAGCGCGTCCGCCTTGGCGGGAGAGAAGAACACAGGACAAAGTCAAGCCCTATCGTCTGTCTGTGCCTCTACTAGTCCATCGTCTGTGGTAGAGTCTAGAGAGCGCGTCTGGAGAGCTTCTTTTCCATTCCATGCCAGTACTGAGGAGGTTGCTATAGCTGGGGAAAGTGGGGATATCCGGATGGGATCCCACGTGACGGGCTGGGGGCTGGGGAGCCACGTGGAAGAGAGCCTGATGGATGACTTAGCGAACGGGCACAAGTTATCATCGTCGGCTTCATCGGTGGGGTGGGCAGATGGCGCCGTCTGAACTCTGCCTTGTTACGCGTGGGTAGGTAAGTTAAGGTGACCGTAACCCTAACCCTTCACGAGGCATCCCCACCGCAACATTGGACAAGCAATCAATCAGAGACAAGACGGTTTTACTTTTTTCCCTCTCCTTATAAGGTAGGTATCTAGCTGCGCGTGTGTGTGTTTTCTTTTCTCCCTCCCTCCCACCCTACCTATGTACATATGTATGCATATATGTACGGCAATCTTCTTCCCTCACGCACGCACGCCGTGATAACATCTCAAATCCCCTCAAAGCCGCTAAAAAAGGTCAAGGAATGCCGAGGCACGTTGTGGCCCGTACGTCGCTTCGGCCCCAGCTCCGCCCGCTAGTCTCAATAAAGCCACGCGCCCGACGCTTGAGCCTGCTCACACATCGCCACCTCGTCGACAACGACGACGACGACGACCAAGGCCTTGTGAGCTACGACTTCGCACAGGGCGTACAGGAGGAGCATCGCCGTCACTTGCTCGCGTGGAAGGCTCAGCCGGACCATGCCAAGCCGCCTGGGCCTCTTCTCCTCTCCTTCGAGTCGAAGCCGACCTTTACCCTCGGTCGTCGACAGCATCTCCTGGCAGAGGACGAGGCCGCTCGGCTTCTACAGCCGCTGCACGTGATAAGCGGCTCTGTCCGAGCCTTCACCCCCGTCGTCGCCAAGACGGGCCGCGGAGGGCTGACGACGTACCATGGCCCCGGACAGGTCGTGCTCTGGCCTGTCGTCGACTTGCGCTCGCCCTTGTACCCCGCCTACGGCGTCGCCGACTACGCGGACCATCTCCAGAACGCTACTCGCCGTCTACTCGAGAATGTCTTCGGCATCCGTACCATGACGGTCCCCGACGAGCCCGGCGTCTGGGTGTCGGCTGACGAGGCCGGTCCGCGCCGCAAGATTGCGGCCGTGGGCGTCCATCACCGTCGGTATGTTGCTGCCCTGGGCGTCGCCGTCAATGTCCACGTCTGCGTTTCTGGCCATGAGAATCTCAATCCCTGGGCTCGATTCGTCCCCTGCGGGCTGGAGGATCGTCTTGTTACCTCTGTCGCCGCTGAGATGGGCCATCGCGCTCCTGGCGAGTGGGACCTTGCGAGTCTTGCGCGCCGCTGGGCTGCCATCTTCGAGGAGGGCTTGTTGGATAAGGGTCGCAGAGTATACCCTGATCCGAGACCATGCCAAGGTTACTAGGTACATATACCTACGCAGGTAAGCGGCACCTGCGGCTTGTCATTGGCTTCTGGTCCTTATCAACTCACATGTCGAGACAGATGTCAGGGTGCCATTGCCCATTGGCTTTGTTGTGTCTTATCTTGATGTCGGCTTCATAGCTTGTGAAACGCCGTCAGATAGACGTGAGAGGCGGTTTCCCTCTTCGGCACGAGGCGTCAGGAATGTCGACTGGCATTAAGATTGAGAGTGGGATTCCGGTCTTGATCGATGCTATCCGTACATGCATATGTATAACTTCGGCTACGACGACGACGACGACGACGTCTCAATACCTCTTTTCTCACTCTCAACTCCAGAATGGCTTCTCCCGGCCCGGCGCTGGGCCAAGGCTACGGCTACGGCATCATCCTCGGACTCGGCTTCGCCTTTGCCGTCTTGATGGTGCCCTCACCGACGCCGCTCGTCTGATGACCGTCCCCTAACACGAGGATAGATCTCCATCACCCACCTGCTCAAGCGCTTCAACAACGAGGTCCAGACGTCGGAAATGTTCAACACGGCCGGCAGAAGCGTCAAGTCGGGCCTCGTCGCCGCCGCCGTCGTCTCTTCCTGGACCTGGGCCGCAACGCTGCTGCAGAGCTCGGGCGTGTGCTACCGCTACGGCGTCTCGGGCCCCTTCTGGTACGCGTCCGGGGCGACGGTCCAGATCTTGTTGTTCGCCACACTGGCCATCACGCTCAAGAAGCGGGCGCCGAATTGTCACACCTTTCTCGAGGCCGTTCACGCTCGCTACGGCACCCCGGCCCATCTGACCTTTGTCGTCTTTGGGCTCGCGACCAACGTTCTCGTATCGCTGATGCTCATCGCCGGCGGCGCGGCCACCATCAACGCGCTGACTGGCGTGCATGCTGTCGCCGCCATCTTCCTCATGCCCGTCCCTGTCGTGGCCTACACGCTCTTCGGCGGGCTCAAGGCGACATTCATCACCGATTACGTCCATGGCTTTGCTGTCATCGTCATCGTCATCGTCTTTGCTCTTGAGGCGTACGCCAGGTCGGATGTCCTCGGCAGTCCATCAGCCGTCTACGACCGACTGGTGGCCGCCTCCGCCGCCCATCCCGTGCCCGGCAACCGAGACGGGAGCTTCCTCACGATGCGCTCGCGCGGCGGCGTCACCTTCTTCGTCATCAACATCGTCGGCAATTTTGGCACCGTCTTCCTCGACAACGGCTACTACAACAAGGCCATCGCCGCCCACCCGGTCCACGCCCTGCCGGGCTACGTCATGGGCGGTGCTGCCTGGTTCGCCATCCCGTGGCTAACGGCCACGACGCTCGGCCTGGCTGCTCTCGCGCTCGAGTCAAGCCCGCGTTTCCCCACGTTCCCGGCTCGCATGAGCGACTCTGAGGTCTCAGCTGGTCTGGTGCTCCCGTACGCTGCTGTCGCCCTCCTGGGTCGGGCCGGCGCCGTCATGACGCTTATCATGATTTTTCTCGCCGTAACCTCGTCCTTCAATGCCGAGCTGGTGGCCACATCCTCCATCTTCACCTACGATGTCTATCGCACCTACGCTCGGCCCGACGCCGGAGGCAAGCGACTCGTACGCACGTCGCACATTTGCATGATGCTGTACACGGCCGCCATCTGCCTCGCCTCGGTCGGCCTCTGGTACAATGGCATCAGCATGGGATACCTGTATCTGCTTATGGGCGTCCTCATCTCCTCCGGCGTCGTGCCCGCCGTCCTGACCTTGCTATGGAACGGGCAGAATCGGTGGGCGGCGACGCTGGCGCCTGTTCTAGGCACCATCTGCGCCGTCGCCGCGTGGCTCATCACGGCGTGGAGGACGTGCGGCCGACTGGATGTCGAGTGCACGGGATCCAACGACGCCATGCTCGTCGGCAACCTGACGGCCCTCTTGTCGCCGCTGATCCTGGTGCCGGCGCTTTGCGTGGTCTTTGGTATCGACGGCTACGACTGGGTCTCCATGGCAGCCATCAGCAGGGCAGATGACGACGTCGAGACACGGCACGAGGCTGACGCCGTGACGGAACGGCGCAAGCTCCGTCGGGCGTTCAAGGTGGCAAGCGTCGTCACCGTCAGCATGTAATTTGAAAGCTCTCCCGTTTTTCTTTCTTCTCGTCGAGAAGTATTGATGGGGCTGACGGGAACGGCACAGGGCGCTGTCGTTGCTGGTGCTCTGGCCTATGCCCATGTACGGTTCGGGCTACATCTTCTCTAGACGTTTCTTCACCGGATGGGTTTCGGTCGGTATCGTATGGATCTTCGGCTCCCTGTTTGCCGTCGGTCTGTATCCCGTGTGGGAGAGTCGGGCGACGCTGGGGCGGATAGCGAGGCTGATGTTCAAGGGGAGGCCGGCGGCGGTGGCGGTCACGTCTTCGTCGGTTGTCGACGTTGGAGAGGACGAGGCTAAGACTAAGAGTAGCGGGATAGCCTCACGGGGTAGCCCACATCACGTGAGTGAGGCCGCCTAGGCCCTCACCCTTATTTCCGTAGCTTGGGCTAGGATAGCCGGTAGCCCACACACACATAAATTATAATACACATATGTATGTATGTATGTATGTATGTGTATATGGCGCGTTTGAAGATGGCGTCTTGACGTCAGTGCCGGGTTAGCTTTGACCAGAGCACAATGTAGCTCTGTTTCACTAAATTTTGCTGTAGCTTTGACTTGACCTCATCATCCTCCACTGATCAAAGCGCACAGCTGTCATCATCATCACCATCATCATCATCGTCACTTGCATCACCAAAGCAACCGTTGGAAAAGTGTTCAGGCCCAGCCAAGTCACATGTACAGGGTAGGTAGCTGTATTCTACACGTGATACCCCTTGCAACAACCAACACGACGAGCTCAGGCAAAACGGGAGGCGAAAATAAAAAAAAAAAAACTCAGAGAACGCTCCACACACCACCAACAATGACGCAGCCTCTCGCAGCCTTGTTGATGACGGAGAAGGAGGATGGCGTGCCGTTCCGGGCGAAGAGGAACCATATCCACCGCACCTGGGCCGGCACGTTCTCCAGCCTGCCAGAGCTCTACATCCAGCCAGAGTCGGTGGCGGAGGTGGAAAAAGCCGTGCGGCTCGCACAGAAATGCGGCCGCCGTATCGTCACGACGGGCAGCGGTCACTCACCGTCGAGCCTGACGTGTACGTCAAGCTGGATGCTCAACCTGGACCGGCTATCGCGGGTGCTCTCCCTCGACGCGCAGACGGGCATCGTCGTAGTCGAGGCCGGCATCCGTCTCCACGCGCTGAGCGATGCCCTCGCAACGCATGGGCTGGCCATGCCCAACCTCGGCAGCATAGACCAGCAATCGATCGCGGGCGCGCTCGCAACCGGCACGCATGGAAGCAGCCTACGCCACGGCCTCGTGTCCGAAGCCGTCGTCGGCCTGAAGCTGACGCTGGCGAGCGGAGGGGGCCGCACCGAGACCTGCTCGGCCGATGATTCGAACCATCCGGAGCTCTTCCGCGCCGCCCTGCTTTCGCTGG
>LKCN02000018.1:147892-196095 GCA_001633055.2 Ophiocordyceps polyrhachis-furcata BCC 54312 | reverse complement strand
TGTGTGTGTCTGTCTGTCTGTGTGTGAAAGGCCCTCTTTTTTTTTTGTGCCCCCCTTCCCTGAACCCTTCCCGTCGTCCGGGGAAAAAGAAAGCAGGATAGGGGAGGAGAGTTTTCCTCTCTCTCTCTCTCTCTCTCTTTTGTTTGTCTTCAAGGAGGAACCTGGTAGACAGGGGAGATGAAAATCATGGGCGGAGGGGAGGGGGGGGCGCAAGGATGACAACAAGGCATGATATACCCCTACTACCTTGGGACAGTCATTTTTTTATGTGGTGGGTGGGGGCGTGGTTTTGTTTCCTCTGCTTGAGACATGAAAGAAGAGAGTGAGTGGAAGAGGAGAGAAGAAAAAATGGGTGTGGGAGGGGGAAGGAAGCCATGGACGGACGGATGTTGATGTGAACATTCCTCAGCAAGAGCATTCTCTATGTATGTATGTATGTACATACATATGTATGTATGTACATATGTATGTAAGCGCAGCCGGGCATTGGTATGCTTGGAATGCACGGGGGGGGGGGAGGGGGGGGAAGGATGGGGTGGTTTTCTCTCTCTCTCTTTCTCTCTCTCTCTCTGTGTGTGTGTGAGTGAGAGAGTGAGAGAGTGAGTGAGAGAGAGAGAGAGAGAAACTCATCATGTTCCAGGGAATGAGAGATGAGACTCTCTTCTCTCCATCTTGAGTGAGTGAGTGAGTGAGAGAAGTGAAGTGAAGCTGGCTCAAGAAACTCTTTCTCCTCTTTCGATTCTTTTACATATGTATATATATAGTATATGTATATAGTATACATATATATATGTATGTTCTTTGTATTGTTTTCTTGAGTCGTTGAGTGTTCTTGTTGTTGATGTTTATGTGTGTACATATGTTGTATGTATGTATGTGTGTATAGTACACATGTATGTACATATAGTAGACAGATGGAAAGGAACAAGGTTATTGCGATGGAGATAAGGAAACTGCCCAACAGCCCAACCCCGTTTCTCTCTCTCTCTCTCTCGGAGGCGGGGGCCCGTCGCCGGGGCAGCCGTTCGGCATGGCATGCGAGCTCCGGGCCGAAAGAGAATAAAGAGAGAGAAGAAGGAGGAGGAGACGACGAAGCAGGCGACGACGAAGAAGGCGACGACGAATGTTGGTTGTGGCTTGTGGCTTGGTTAGTCCGTTCCTGTCTTACATTATATGCACATCATGCTATGTACACACACTGTAAGTACCTACAATTTAGTACATGCATGCTGTATCCGTCACCTGACCCGCCATCCGAGACCTCTTCTTAGCTGATGATGATGACGATGACGACGACAGTCTCGTCTTTCGAACCCCTGGACCTATCTATAGCTGCATAGAGGGAATAAGCCAGAGAAGAAGATAAAAGAGATGAGACATTCGCCCCAGAAAGTCATCATCATCATCATCATCTTCTTCTTCTTCCCCTTTCCCCTTTCCCCTTTCTTTTTACTCGTCAAGTCAACAGCCACATACATATGATCCGTGCTTCTCTCCCGCCGCAATCTTGTAAACGGGCATGTCAAAGTGTCAGTGTCAGTGTCAGTGTCAGTGTGTCAGTGTCAGGGTAAGCATCGGCTTCATCCGTGTAAAACACCACGCAGAACGTATGTCTGTATAATATATAATGACATATACACACGTACATACATACATACATACATACATACATACATAAACCCTTTCCTCCCCATCATCTCAAGTGTAATTAATAATAGCCTCTAACCTCAGAATGCTGTTCACCTTGGTGAAGAGAAGACGAGAAGAGGCGTCTAATTTCGAAAAAAAAAAGAAGAAAAATAAGGAGGATCAAGATACAGGGAGGGCCACAGAGTGATCAGTGCGTCGCCTCTTCTTCGCTACGCTACGCTCTTCTCTTCTCTCTCCATCCATCTCCTTCTACCATCCTGTCCCTCTCTGTCTCTTCTTCTTCTTCCTCTTCTTCTTCTTCTTCCTCTTCTTCTTCTTCTTCCTCTTCTTCTTCTTCCTCTTCTTCTTCTTCTTCTTCTTCTTCTTCCTCTTCTTCTTCTTCCTCTTCTTCTTCTTCTTCCTCTTCTTCTTCTTCTTCTCACTTTCTCTTCGTCACCGTAAACGACGGCCTGGCGCCCTTCTATGAGCTACTATTGAGAGCTGTCCTCCCAGCTGCCGGTTGTTTTTTTTTTTTTTTTTTTTTTTTTTTTAAATTCCAGTCATTACCTAGAATCTACCGGAAACTTCTTCCTGTCATTACCATCACAACTCCGTTTTCCCTTCACACAGTTGAAAAAAACTGCATCCTACACTTCTATCGTCATGGCTCTCGCCGCCGCCGTCACCACCGCCGCCTACGGTGCCCTCAACGGCTACTGGGTTCGTCCAAGACCAAACCCCCCCCCCCCCCCCCTTCCTGCTTTCCCTTCCACTTCCCTTACCGTACGTCTAGGGACAATCGTCAGGCCCCGACCTACGAACGTTTTGCGATAGCGGAATCCACTACGCCACCCTCGGCTTCGTCAACATGGCTCCCGAAAACGACAGGTCCTCGTCTGGCTTCCCCGGCATCAACTTCTCCAGCCACTGCTGGGCCGGCACCTTCACCAGCGAGCTCGGCGCCGGCCCGTCCCAGCTGCTCAGCCACTGCGAGTCCATCAAGAGGGATATCCCCTACTGCCAGTCCAAGGGCGTCAAGGTCCTCCTCAGCATCGGCGGCGAATACAGGCAGCCCCAGGGCGCAGACGACATCTCGAGCGACTACAAGGTCACGTCGGGCAAGAATGGCCAGGACTTTGCCCGCTTCCTCTACCATGCTTTCGGGCCCTTTTCTCATCACTGGAAGGGGCCTCGTCCCTTTGACGGGCCCGAGGGACACGTTGCCGTTGACGGGTTTGATTTTGACATTGAGGCCATGCTCGGTATATATTCTTTCCCCTACTGGAGAGATATATGTATGTATGCTGACGCTTCAACGGGCAGACAACGAGCCGTACATCGCCATGATCGACGAATTCCGCGCTCTCGACAGCAAGATGCTCATCACCGGCGCGCCCCAGTGCCCTACCAACCCGGAATACTTCCAGATGCGAGCCATGATCCAAAAGGCAGCCTTCGACGCCCTCTTCATCCAGTTCTACAACAACCCCGTCTGCGACGCCATCGGCCACAACGACGGCGATGCCTTCAACCTCGACGACTGGGTCCGCCTCCTGGCCCAGACGGAGAAGAGCAAGGACGCCAAGCTCTTCGTCGGCCTGCCCGGCTCCCCCTCCGCCGCCGGCAGCGGGTACATCGGCCCGGCCGAGGTGAAGAATCTGGTCTGCCGGTACAAGGATAGGAAGAACTTTGGCGGCATCTCGCTTTGGGACTTGAAGGACGCTGCTGAGAACGTCTGCGATGATGGCAAGACGTTTCTTCGTCATGTCTTGGATGCGCTGGAGTCTGGATGCGCCCATGTCTCTCCGTCTTCACCTTCTGCTTCTGCTGTTAGCGGCTGCACGTTTACCACTGCCACTACCATGTCGCGGACGATGACGACGACGACCGTCTACAGCACTACCGTCCGCACAATCACCGTCTGTCCCGACTGTCAGGGCTCGACGGAGACGCTGCCGATCTGCACGACTGTCTCGCCCGTGTCTCAAGCGACTCGATCGACAGACACGGGGACGAACGACGGCGAGACAACGACGACCCTTTCTACCATCGTGACGTGCTATCGCGGAGGAGAGGAAGCCGACTGTGCCGAGGCCAGCTATTCGTCGTCGTCGTCGTCGTCGTCGTCGTCGTCGTCGTCGGGCTCTCCGTACACCACCACCGCGACAACGACGGACGCTCCCTACTGCTCTGACCTGACCGTCACCCAGGTCTTGACAACCACCGCCACCGCCATCGACCAGAAGACGACAGTTCAGGACGTCGTCTACGCCGCCTTTCCCTCGTCGATGACGACCAGCCAGCAGCAGCTCGCCAACCCAAGCGGGTCAAACCTCGTCATCAACCGCACCACCACCACCACCACGACTGACGTCCCGGTACCGACTACCGGCAGCCCGATGGTCTCGGCCGGTGGCGGTTCGAGGAAGGCCTTGGGCTTGATGGGGTTGATCTTGGTTGCTGCCCTGCAAGTTCTCGTGGTCTGACGACTGGGGCTCGTTCCCTTTTTCACTTCTTTGTTGATGGTTGATTTTGTGATGACGGGAAGATGTAAATATCACAACCACGATACAGTAGGTATGTGCATAGGGGTCAATGTCTGCCAGAGAAGACATTCTGATGAACCAGCCGAGAAAGCAAACAAGCTCCCCCTTCCCCTGCTGTCTGGCTTTTCCTCGGCCGTCTTCTTCTTGTTAGACTTCCTTCTTCCCTTCTCAATGGCGGAGGGAGAACGAGTCTTTACAAAGAACAACTACTTGAGTTGAATCCACCTTGGTTTCAACCTAGTCCAGCGTATTGTATGCAAACCAAGGTTTCGTGTGCACATACCTCGAGTCCCGTCATGGCTCATGATGACCTTGATCAATCAGCCTCGCCCCTCACGTCTTTCTTACCATGCTTGCTTCTCTCTTCCTACTCATAGGTAGAAAGTTGGATCTACTTTTTAAAACGACTACGATGAAGAAGAAGCTCTGAATGAATTCCAGTACATCTCTAACTAAAACGAGTGTTACACGACGCCTCACGTATACCGACATAGTAATGAACATGAGTTGATAGTGAGCAAAAGAAGACAGACCTTCAAGACCAAAACGGCATATAATGAAGAGAAAACGCGACGCCTACCCTGCCGGTGCTCCGGCTCTCTGCATCTCACGAACGCGTTGCTGGCGCTCCTGCTGGCGAAGCATCTCGTCTGCTCGTCGCCGCTGATCTTCGCGGATTCTCTGCTGCCGCTCATTTTCTCTTAGCTGTTCCAACCTTTTCTGCCGCTGTCGTTCCTGATCTTTCTGTTCTCTCACGCGTTGCTCGTGTTGCTCGCGTTGCTGCTGGAGATGTTTTTCCTGCTGTTGGCGAAGATAAGCAGAGTTTCGACCTGCCCAATCATTCCCTTGAGGTGCGGGATCTCGTCGAACTAGCTGGTTCTCTGGCAACACACTAGCGGTGGCCAGTCCGGCAACAGCAACGAGGAGGATCGATGAGAATTTCATTGTGAGATGATTTGGTTTCCTGCAGCACAGTTGTAGTTGAGAGAGTGTAGTGAGTGAACTGTAGTCGAGAGTGATCGAACTGATCTCAGGTCCAAAGGTGAGAGCGGCGAGGGTTTAAATACTACAGACAGGAGCGAGCAAGGCAGATTCCGAAGAGCAGCAAGGGAATTTGAAGCTGTTTGCGTAACAGCGGCGGTGCAGAATGATTTCAAAATCATGGCGCCGCTTCGCTGCATGTGACGCCCATCACCGTGTAGAGGCGTGACGAACTCCCAAGGCCAACAGGCTTCCTTTAGCCTATCATGGCTTAGTTAAAGAAGAAGCTACTTTTCGAGGCTTATAGAACTCCCAAGGCTAAATGAGAGATATAGTACCTCGTGACTACTCTCGAGTCAAGTAGTAGCTATTGCCAGCAGCCAGTCAACCTTGTTAGCCGCTCTCGAGGCTGATAGAACTTCCCGGGGCTGACAGGCCTTTTATTACAGATGAAAACCAGGGCGATTCCTCCTCCTCATGCATGCTCTCGTTCCCCGTCAACAGACCTTCTCTTTTCACACTCGCTACATCGCCGAGATGAAGCTCGGACCTCTGATCACAGTCCTTTTCTCCGCTACGGCCTTCTGTCAGGGGGTCTCGCGTGAGGTCACGAGCGAGCATCACATAAAGGAGGTCCTCGCCGAGTTGCAGAAAAACATCAAGTTGGACGAAGAGAATCTCCCCAGGTACCAGAAATCAGTCAAGGAACCCGCATGCGGCGGACTAAATGGACTATGGTGGTTTGACTGTTGGAACTTGGAGTTTGTTGAAAACATGCAGCTCGTTCGACACAATGGCAGTCTGGGGACGATGAGCATGTCTGTCGAGAGACAGGTATTACGTCGAGCAAGGAATACCCAGAAGAAGGAGCCAGTAAGCCTTTCTGTAACAACCAATGAGATTGATATGAAGAGCGCGACTACTGGCTGGAACATCGGAGCGGATATCAACGCAGGGTCATGGAACCCTATCAACGGCTTCAATAAAGGCATCTCTGTCTCTGGAGGCTACAGCTCTTCAACGACGACAAGCAAGTCTATATCGGTATCGTTTACGAGCTCGTTAACCTGCCCGCCTCGGCATACTTGCCGGACCGAAGCCTGGACAGTCTACCTTACCGTTACCGGCTACTGCACGAGCCGTCCTCAGTTAAAGATTTGCGGAAAGACTTTGGATGCCTGCAAAGGACCGCTGCACAAGTCTGGACAGTGCAGCCAGGTAGAAGCGTGGCGTGATCGAGTCTGCAAGCCCGAGGCGGTCCAAAAGTGCACGGTAAAGACTCCGGTCACGGAAGGGAAGTTGCCGTACTTTGAAGAGGTATTCTTCGAGAGAGAGCTCACGAAAGAACCAACCAAAACGAAAGGAGACGTCGTCGACGAAAAGGGAGGAGACGTCGACGACAAGAGAGGAGATGCAGGGGACAAGGGCCAGCAGGACGGCAAGGAAAGCAGCCGCTGGGTGGACGGCTGGCAATTCGAGAATGTCGATGGTGATGTGAAAGCCGACGAGGAAGATGGTGGCGGCAATGAAGTGGTCAAGGCCATAGGCATCAACAGGGAGGGATGGTGCGGCCTCACCGACGGCTGGCTCTACGACCCCGAAAACGACACGTATAGGAATCCCAGAGGAGAAGCAAAATGGGTCAAGATGCCGGGGAGGAAGAAGCCAGCCGAGTGGGAAAAGTGGTGTGATCCGGAGACGAAAGACGAATGGAAAGCGACATGGGAGAAGCTGGATAGGGAGGAGGAGGAGAAGAGGAAGAAGAGCGGGTGACTTGTTCGTCAACACCCTGTGTCTTGCTCGGAGTCTGCTTCGGCGGCTTGGCTTCCACTAAAGCCCCCCTCCCTGCTCTTGTTCCTTGTAAGCTTTGGCGACGAGTCATGCCCAGTCCTCTATGTTCTGATTATCTCACGATGCCGTGCCCAGCCCTCTCTCTATGTTCTGATTATCTGATGATGCCGTGCCCAGTCCTCTATTTTCTGATTATCTGACGATGCCGTGCCCAGCCCTCGTGTTGACCGTTGTCATGTGTGCATTTCTCGCGGCATTCCGTCAAGTAGCCAGGGGTGGTTGATTTAAAGTTGAGCCACAGCAAGGGTTGTCCATTTAGAGTTAAGCCAACTTCGTGTTGGCATCGTGGAGTCATTACATACATACAGCATGCTACTACCCGTAGGTCCTAGGCCTATGTCTATCTATGTAGGTATTATAAGAGTCCTACTGGTAGGCATTAATAGCCACAACCTATTGATGACTTCCAGTACCTACTTACCTCTGTCTAATCCATCCGCTGAGCAAAGATGCTCCCCCCCCCTTCACTATACATCATCTCAACCCTCATCGCCTTTCTCGCAGCATGTCGGGCAAACAGGCCCCCAGGCGAGCGGTCACGATACGTCTTCCGCGGAGACTCCAGAACTCCGGACCAAATCAGAAACGCAACCGGCTTTCTTCCCCGATCAAACACAAACTACAACGAGCCGGTAGTGTATAGCCTCTTTCATCACGCCCTCGGGCTGAGGCTGTCGACGGCATACGTGTCGACGTCGGCCAGATTCGGGCAGGCGGCGGTGAACTTTGCCGGGTCCGGCAACTACGTCTATCGCATTCACGTCACCCCAAACATGATCAATGTAAACGAGGTGCTTAATAACTCGTCTCCGTACCCGACACAAGACGAAGCTTCTGCCCTGGGAGGAATCCCATGGAGCGCGGTTCAAGGCTGGTGGTATATCCCTATTCCTGGAGACGGAGAGCCTGATTCCCTCTTCGACCAATGGTGTCTCAACGATGTCGCCGCCTACAACCTGACAGCTAGGTATGAGACGGAGTACGAGCATCTGTTTACCCCCAATCCGGAGTACCAGGGCGAGAGATATGATGGAGCCATGGTGCAGACGAGCATTGATGCGGACGTCGCTGTGCTCGCAAGTACGAACCCCGATACCGTCTTGTCGGACTTGAGAAACGCTGCTACGCGCTTTATGGAGAGACGTGGCTCGACCGTTGGCTGGACGCGGGGCCAGGGCTTTCCGCTGTGGGAGCCTGTACCTGGCAGTGCAGAACCGACGCAGCGTCGATGTGATAATAGCAGTGACGGCAAGTTTGAGTCTCATCTTGAACCGGCTCTATAACTGACTTACAAGTACATTCAGATGAGGCAGACGAAAGCTCCACCCTCCTCACCGACGACGACCTTTTGGACATTGCGGGACTGGTTCACCATGGAGACGCGGCATGCCTTGAAGCACCTCCCCCAAGCCCGGTCGAGGCGACGGTCCTGGATGATCTCGGAGACGATCTGGCATCGTTACGGGAACGTGTCTCTCCAAGCGAACGGCAAGACAGGGCTCTCCAGGAAGCCGAGGGGGTGGTACGGCGGACGGTCGGCGCATGCGTCATGCTCACCACATGCGTCTCGTTGCAACAGGGTCTCCCCCCGTACCGAAGGAAGAGAAGAGAGCTCGGTGAGAGGATTCACACATCAAGACGGGATGCCAATCGGCGCTGACCCCTTTCTTGAGCCCGCTTGACGCCGGGGTTGAATGGCTTATGCAGCAAATTCTCGGGGCCAATGCCGTGGCAGTACGGAGGTGACTTCGGTAGACTCCATAGCACCGTCTGCCAAAACGGCTTCGACCACAACAACGTGTCCTTCCCATTGGAATGCGAGAGACTCATCGGTACGGAGCTCTACTGCAACCGCTTAGAAGACGAAGACGCATGCCTCTCTAAGAGACGACCGCCCCCTTTCCGTGCAGCAGGCGAGGGCCCATGCACGCCGATACAGAAGCTTGCCATGACGGAAAACTGCATTGGAACTGAAAGATGGTGCAGCGACGAGGTTAAAGGGACCTACAGGGCGATCTATTCGACCGTGACGGCTGAAGAGTGTCTCCTTCGCCGATCAAGTGGACAACAACCTTCGGACGTGGCCACGACGGAGGAGGATGCTCTGACCTGCAGTAAAGTTGATGGACTCAAGGTCGGCTTCAGCATAGGCCCAGACGGTTTCTTCACCAATGGCGGAACTTACGATACCATCGTCTTTTCCATCGGCCGGTTCCAGATTGTGCTCGCCGAGGCGCCTTCGAAAGGAACATCCGTCTCCAGAAGCGTCAATCTCGAGGTGGCCTTTGGGTCAAAGGCGGTTCCCCTGGCCGATATCAAACATGTGAGGCTGCTGGACATTCCGCCCAACAACCTGTATGGAGGGGACGAGTGGCATTTTCAAGGCAAGGAAAGTCAAGATCCGATATAGGTACAACCTAACACTGTTTTCCAGGCTTAACCTTGACAGCGACTTGTCATGGCTCGTCCAAAGTAATGGAGATGAAGAAATTCCAGTCCGTCCACACGTGGCTCCAGAATAGATCAGAGCTTGATATGGAAGAGGTTTGGTCCGGAGACATTCAGCCCCAAGACTGGCGCCAACTAGAGCCGAAGTCACCACCGACGCCAGCCGTTCGACACGACGAGATGAGGAGATTCGTTGACTACGACGACATGCAGAAAGACGGCAACGCAGATCATACCGGTACTACGGCGGACTGGACCGAAATCGAGATGCCGTTGGATGATGATGATGATGATGATGATGATGATGACGAGGCATCTGAAGCCATCGACTGCAAAGCTAGCGCCATCTCGTGGGACTTTTTTGATAGGCAGACGGCCAAGGTTGCCAGCGGAGAGCTTGCGTGCAGGCATCCGTCACGGAGGCCACAAGCGACGATGCGCTGGCTGCAACGCGTCAACCTCGAGCGTTGCGAGGTCGTCGACAACGGAGCATGGCAGTGCAGCAGCTGGCCGGCGACGAGTAGCTTGCCGGACTCGGTCATCAAGGAGGCAGCCGAGTACGGCATCCCGAGCACGACGCCTCCTAGAGCAGGGGGCGTAGAGACCATCGATTGTCTCAAGGCCGGCATCGGCTGGGACAAGAAGAACAGGGAAACACGCAGGATCGTGTCGGGAATCGACGACTGCGGTCGTCGTGATCGGCCCGGCCAAACCTGGAGATGGTGGCTGGGCAAGCACCTCGTCGAGTGCAGGAACAAGGGCAACCAAACCTGCGAGGTTCACCAGCCCAAGACCATGACAGACGAAGCCAAGGCCCGAGCCCGTGAGTTCGGGATCCCGACGGAGGAGCCGCCTTCGGAGGAGCAGGATCGTGAGCTGTGGCGTGGTCCTTGGTGGAAGCGCTTCGACTGTCGGGGCATGAGCTGGAACGACGGCAATGAGCGGACGCGTCTCGTTGCCATCGGAAAGGCCGTCTGTGATCGTGCCGACGACCCGAACTGGTTGTGGAGGTGGAAAGGAGGGCGGCAGCTTGTTGAGTGCAGGATCAAGCCCATCAAGAAGGAATATCGCTGCTTCTATCACGATGCTGGCAACCTGACGGCGGAGGTCAAGGCTCGAGCGGATAGGTTCTTCATCCCGACCACGATTCCTCCGGCCGGTCTCCTTGAGTAGGAGATGGATGGGCTGTGGCAGCAGAAGAGAGGAAAGTGATTGTAATGCGGTGGGTAGCGAAAGGCGACTTGATAGAAACACTATAGGGCGTCGGACGAGTGTTGGCACCCTTCTCTCAAGAGCAACATGGAGAGACGGACGGGTTCCCATCCCACATGCTTCCCGGGGAGACAACAAGTTGGTCGTATCCGGCTCTCTAGCCTCGACTATGGTCGTAGACGGTGGTGTGTATTAGGAGTTGCTATCAACACTCAATTACAGCAGTAGGGTTAGGGTTAAAGCATCCCGTTGGGTGCTTAAGTAAGATCTTTTAAAGCAACGGTCAGATGACCGCCGTTACCCATTTCAACATGCCATGATGCCAGCAACTGGCCCCCGTCATCACGAGACTGGTTGGCTGCTGCTCTCTTACCCCGATCAGTTGCAAGTCGAGAAAGGAGCTTATAGCAGAACAACAATCATCTCCTCGCTTTTATTTTCGCCCACCTTCTGCCAGCCATATGTGCCTTGATGACAGTATCCGACTTTATGCAACCGGTAACCGTTGATTTATCCAACCCGCTGAATCGCATCTCACATCTCGGCTGTACGGGAATCCCGCATCCGACGAGTTCCGCATGGTAGACCCAAAGCACTGTCCCGGCCAGTCACTGTCGGATATGCTGTGCCGCCAGCAGACGCCGTTACAGAGGTCGCTCGTGCCGGCGGCAATCTCGGTCCGGTTCCTCACATTAAAGGCCGCGCACAAGTCTATGCAGTCGTCCAGGCTGCCGGCCCTCTGGTTCACGACGTCCTTCCTATTCGTGGACCAATAATAGGCGGCGTTGCATATTTTGCGGAACTGGTAATCGGCCGACCCCAAGGCCCTGTATATGGTGTCATTGGCAGAGGGGCAGTCGCGGTACAGAGTCTGGGTTGGGCCGACCTCTATGAGAGTCTGGGTTGGCTTCTTTTCTGCCATTGTTGAGGTCGGAGTCGACGACGGCTCGCTGTCCCTGGAGTTCGATTTGGCGGCTCGTGTGCCGCCCACGACGCCGCCCGCGATGGCGCCTCCGGCAACCAGCACCACGCCGCATAGAGCGAGCAAGAAAGCTCTCGGCGACAGGCGGCATATGCGTCGGGGCCGCGCTTTCTTCTCTTGTGGCTGCTCTCCGCGGCATGCCTCTGGTAAGGTGGTGTCGGGGAGGACTTCAAGGTTGGAAAACTGCTCCCGCATGATGGGTTTATTGAGCAAGACAGGACGACGATGGGATGGCCATCAGGATGCTGACGGGCCAGAGATTTTATGCAAGGGTACACAAAACCATTCTAATCACGCGGCTATCACTATCGCCGACATTATCGACTAATCCCCGGATTCGGCCCCCTTCGCCATCCTCGGCCACCTCCTCGCCATGTCCATGTATGAAGGAACCACGTTCTCCGTCCTAGAGACGAGTTTTCTTCCTGAGTAGGAGGACACCATGCATCACCACGTCAACTCTGAGTTTTCTTTATAGCCAAAGTATTTTGTTTGCGAGTATGAAGAGCTTAACCCTAAACCTACCTCAGGTACATGTAATACATGCATGCATGACGAGGAAGCCGACAGCCTAGTAAACTACGGCTACCTAGGACCTACAGATATGCCTCGCGACATACGGCCCCGCCCGGATCCGTTGACACCCGGAAGCCCTCCCGGCTTGCGTGGTCCCCCCTTACATCTCATCCCGAGCCGCAGATAGGAGCATCTCCGTCATCGACGAACAGTGCATGGCTCGTTTCGTCCCCGTGTAGGAGAGTCAGAGTACTGATTGGCTCTAGCTCATATAACCCGTCTTCTATGTATGCAAGGAAGCCTCTTAAACATGCTTTCAAGGTGATTACCGGCAGCAATAAGACAGTATAGGTAGCTAGGACCTCCGGAGTTTCCGTAGCTTCAAGTAACCAACGTCAACATCTCCGTACCAAAAACCTATGCGATCGTTTGTTTAGTATGTATATAAACGCAGCCGCAAGATCGTTCCCATCCTGGTTCCGCAACCCATCTTCTTGAATTACCCATCTTACACACCTACAATTCGACACCCAAATCTTGGAAAAAAATGCATCTCTCCAACATCGTTGTCCTCGCCTTTGCGGCTCTCACGGCTGCCGAGCACGGCAAAGCACGACCAGCTGCCGAGCAAGGCAAGGCACGACCAGACGTATATGTTGCCTCAGGAGTGAGAGCACACTTGTCGAGCAGCGTCTATGACACACTCGAGCTGATGGACTGCACAGGCCACGCTGTATAAACAGAACAACTTCCGCGGCGCTTCCCGCCGGGTGGAGACCAACGGACGCTGCGCAGATTTGAGAGGGCCTCTGTAGGACTCGATCCTGTTTGATATAAACACTGCTAACCAGTGTGACAGGCGTGATGACGTTCACTCCATCCGCATCGGCCAGTTCAGCGACTGCTACCTCTACTAGTGCGTACAATCGCCTCTTCCACTTGCAGCTTAAAGCTGACCCGGCCTTGTCCAACAACACAGTCAGGAGAATTGTCGCGGAGCTCCTACGAGGCACGAAAGGAGCAACGCAAAGATGACATTTTACCGTGTTCGCTCTGCTCGCTGTGTCCATGACGGACGCCGTATTTAGATTTTATATACTTCTACGAGAGATGGTGTCGTATGGAAAGTTGAAGCTACTACTGTCACCTGCCAGTCGCCGGGTGATATCTCTCCCCTCCAAGCCAGGTCAATTGCACCCGCCGTGGCGGCATCTTTGGTTGTTTGAATGGCTTTCAGTCCGCCGTCAAGTTGAGGCCCTAAAGAGACATATGTACCTTGAAGCTTCCGTTGACGAGACGCCAATATCGACTTAACCTCTGACCCAAAGTGTGCTTTGAGGTTTACAGCTTTCGTCTTCGTATCCCGATGCCGAGGGTCCGTCGAAGAGCAGAGTCGGTATTGTAAGTTCCCGCCCCCGAATCGTTACCTGTAGTGACACCGACCCGTAGATATGGCTGCAGGCGTCTTTGTTCTTGATCATATCGAGGAGGCGGCGCACATTGGGGGGGAAGGGCGCAGCATCCACTACCTCGGGGCTTCTGTTCAAGTATCAGTTCGAATGGCTAGGGCTTTTCGCTTAGGCTTCACCTTTAAGACTATTTGCGCTTGTTTGTGAGGACCATGCAGGGGCCTGTCGCGAGCAAAACCAATCGGCTTCTGAGCTGGATGAGCGAGTACTCGTCCCAGTTGAGATAACGTGTCCTCAACTCATCCAGAGTCAAGCCTGAGTACCTGCGGACAGCATACCACAGTTGTTCCAAGAGAGAGGCTACGGACTTGAGTCGGTATAGATTCACCTGCTGGGAGCAGACTTCGGACGGTCACTCAGGCCGGACAACTCGGCGTTTCCGGGGCAGTTGGCTTCCGTAACGACTGCTGGAGGAGTGCCACGCGTCGCCGGACTTAGAGGATCCTCGGCTGGTTTCATCTATGATCGCCCAAGCGGCGGCTAGCAGGGAACAATAGAATACCGGGATTGGTGGTTAGAAAAAGGAAGATGAACAGAATACGGACTATGTAGATTTACCTACAAACCCAGATCATTGGAATGACAAACTTGAGGCTAATAAGGAATCATCACATTCTGCCTTGGCATAACACATTCGACAAGTTGTTGGCTTCACCGCCCCCCCCCCCAAGTATGACTCGGGAAGAATCGTGAGAGACGCTAGTTGGGATCGACCGGGACGACGTCAGTCTAGTCTCTCTGCCTTGTTGAAGATTCATGTGGCCGGAAAAGCTCCTGTCATATCCCACGTAGCTCCATGGGGAAAGAAAAGTCTGCCTTGCTTGCCCGTCACGACGGTTAATAAAAGAAAAGTCACGATGGAGAGCAATGGCCTAGGCTACCAGACATTCAACTCTATCACTTTCAAAGCAAAAAGTGACCGGCTGACTCCAACTGTCTCTCCCACTCTCGCTTTCCAGTCCCTACCTACATACTTCTCAGCCCTCGTTACTACTGCTTGTTTTTCCCCCTCTTGCTCATCGGCAGATACGAGTACAAATGAAGATTCTCGCTCTCCTTGCTCTGGCCGTTAGTCTTTCTTCGGCGGGCTTTGTGCCCATCATTAGGGATAAAAAAAAGGCGCCATCGCTGGCAGAAGAGATATTTGATAGGCCCCTATTTCCACCGCCACTTACAAGACAGACAAAGCCGACACCCACTCCTGGGTCGTCACTGATTACAGCTCGTGAGGCCATCGATAAATCCGACCTCCTAGACGTCAATGCTTTTTACCGAGGGAGTCCCGAGCCGGCTGACAAGATCTTCGCCGAGGGCTTCTTCGCACCGGGCCTGAGCTTCAACATAACTGCGCATCTCTTGTTCAGTGCGAATTCGAGCTTTGTTTCGATCACGGCAGATCGCAACCACGCCAAGAATCACGCCTTCAACCAAACATCGGTCGCAGGCTTCATTTACAGGATCAAACCGTCGATTGGCATTGACGGTGTTTGGGCCCCAGGTTGGAAAAGGGGTGACCCGTCTGCCAACCGGAACCAGGAGTTGGCAGTTGTCAACTACGTCCCCGGCTGGTTGATTCACGGTGCCTGGGTTTTCCACAAGAGCAACAGAGGCAAGGTGGAATATTTACAGAATCCACTGTATGAAGGTGGCCCGTGGCTCGAAAATCAGGAGCAAGGGGACTGCACCGAGGGGGAAGCCGGCTGCGGCGAAGAAGCTGAAGACGGCTCCGATATCGACGACGACAGAAGCGCGCAGCCCCTGGTTCCCGCAGACACCTTCCTGGGCTGGGTCAACTCAACCGAAGCCGAAACAAAGCCCGGCTTCTTCGACTCTCTCTTGGCAGGCGAAATTACGTATCAGGATTGTATACTGGCATTCAAGAAGGCCTTTTCTGTTGCACTCACAAAGCGGCTGGATGGCCTCTCCGGCTCCGGCTCAGCGGAGGAAACAGTGGGAGCGCTGATGAAGACGATAGGCGACATCTTAACTTTTACGGGGCTCAGAGTAAAGCCGAAATTGAAACTTCGTCCAAAGACGAAACCTGGTTCAGCAAAGACATACGATCTAGGGGAAACTAGTTCAGTGGAGGATTTTATCCCGGACTTTATCACCGACATTCTTGCCGAAATCGGGCCAGTTGCCCGGCAGATACACGAGGCCAAGACGCCAGATGAGAAACTCGCCATCGCCAACGAGGACATCCATCCACTCGTGGTGGAGTGGGCTTCCACCATTGTGGGTCGACAACTGGAAGTCATGATGCTGAACGTAGCTCACGAGGTTCCCTTTGGCACGGCTGTGGTGCTACATCTTGCCAACGTATGGTCCTATACGCCGTTTGGCTGGATCGTCAACCAGATTTACCCCATCGACGACCTCTTGCGTCGTGGCATACGCGGACAGGAGAAATCCGTCGATTATGCAATAAAAGAGATGGAAAATCCCTCGCCGGGATCGGTTGGCCATACGATGATTCGCATAGGATAGGTTGGAAACTGAAGCTTGGTCTTACGAGAGGGGTTAAGAACGAAACATTTACATACATATCAAACCTCTTTCTCTACTTGACTGTCTCTTTAACTTGACTGTCTCTTTAACTTGACTGTCTCTTTATACATGTATTCTTGTCTTTTCACGACGTTATCCTGCCTTCTCCCCCCCTTTTCCTCTCTCTCACTATACTCAATAGATGTATACCTACGTCCTACCTACCACCTACCTACCTAGTACTACTACTCTACCTACCATACTACCACGTTATTCTTGGGGGCTCCCTTCTCGCTCGATGACCCATCAGTGATAAAGTCTGTATATGGTCATAGGCCACCGGGTCGGCCGTACGCAGCTTTTCTTTTTGTTTGTCTATGTGATCCTTCATGCGCAATCGGTTCTTTTCCCTGACCGCAGGGTCCACGTATCTTGTCAGGCCCTTTATTTTGTCGACATGATCTTGCACCAGCTGTCTAAATTGCTGGGGCTGGGTTTTCTTCAACCACCCCAGCGCGTTGATTTCTTTCTGATGCCGGTAGTCGGATAAAAGCATCCTTTCTCCCGCCATAAATTCCCTGTCGGAAAGGCTTGTGACCGGTTGCTGTGTGCCGCTTGTACCCGGCGCAGGACTCGGGCTCCTGCCTCCTGACGCCGGTACGCCTCCGCTGCTGCCGGGTCTCGTGTTCGGACGGGTATTGGTCTGGGGTTTCTGAGCAGCCTTGGAGTTGGAGTTGAATCTTTTCAATCCTCCAGACGATCTAGATGGTCCAGATGTTCCAAATCCCCCAGATGAGATAGATGATGTAGATGATTTTCCACCTTTTGCGTCGCCATGATCAGTCCACAGCAGCAATACGACTGCGGACAAGAGAAGGATGTAGCTGAAGTGCTTCATCGTTATTCAACGTTGGTTTATTTGGTAAAGGATTGACGAAAAGGAGTGTTGGATTTTTGCATACATACATAACCCTGGGGTGTCTGTTATATCCTCGTCTCGTCGGCATCAGCTACATGACAGGCTAAGGCGTTTTCTTTCTTTTCTCCTTTAGCACTAGGCAGAAGCTACATGACGTCGCTCACACCCAGCACGTCGGCAGAAGGGCTCATTTCATGATATAGCAATATTAGCGTAAGGCAGATTCAGTCTCACGATTAAAGGTCTGTTCCCAACAACTGAAAGCGTTTAGCGAAAGAACAATCTCTGGCAGATGATTTACTCAAGGTCCCAGTCCATGGACAGTGAAAGCCTAGCATGGGGCACCAACGAGTCAACGGTTTTAGCTTTTTCACCATACATTGGGTCACATGTCAAGACCAAGATTACGTGCTACTGGCTGAAGAAGTTGTAGGTGTTCGCCTTCCAGCTTCCAAGCTTCCTTATTCATTCATCTGTCTTGTTGAGGAGCTCTATACCTCTCTCGGCAAGGTTCGGAGCCTTTCTCCCCGTTGGCAGCTTTGCCTTGCCGGCTCTGGTGGACGCCAGCCCGGCTCATCGCTTGCTTTTGCACACGTCGTAACAATGGAGAATGGATCCCTTTGGAAAGGCTCCGGTTAACTTGACAAGTGTGCAAAGAAAGGAATCAAGTGATATATACTCTGTCTGCTGAGGCTAAAAACACATACGGCCATACCTGCTAGAGAACACGGGATCCCGTCCGCTCTCCCCTAGTTAAACTGGCAAGGGGCAGATTAGTAGTTGGGTCGGTGACGACCAGCGAACACCGGCTGCTGTATGTTTTTTTAAGCATCTTCTTACGGAAAAATCAAGTAATATATACTCTGTTTGCTGTCACCCCTGACACATACGGCCATACCTGCTAGAGAACACGGGATCCCGTCCGCTCTCCCATAGTTAACCTGGCAAGGGGCAGATTAGTAGTTGGGTCGGTGACGACCAGCGAATACCGGCTGCTGTATGTTTTTTTGGCATCTTTTAAGTCTCTTTGAGCCTCTTTCTCTATTTGCTTCTGTGTCTTTTTCCCCTCATGAAATCCAGTGTCTTTTACCTATGCTCCTCTAGCCGAGAGTTTTGAAAGCTTTTTGCATCCGGGGCTGTGGGTGGGATAGTAGGAGGACGAAAAACCTTGTACTTGTGTGACCGGTGTTAATAGGGGCCACGACAACCGAAGCAGTCAATCTGTGAAGAACCTCAAGCAAGAGTTGCCGACATAGGAAATAAGACCTCAGTATTATGCAAAGCAGGTCTACTATGCTATGGAAAGTAAGAGGCACCTCTGCTGAGAATCTTCGGCCTTTACCATGCATGTGCTTTATTGTAGCTTCGGCTGCGAATGATTATACGAGAACTATAAAATGGAGGATTTGGTTTCACGCCGAGGCATAAACTTTTCAAGGCAATTATCTCGGCATATGAGCAGTAATCATTGGTTAGAGTTGAGTCGTTCGTTACTCACTCTTCTCTTAAAGGCCTTCTCTGAAAGGCCCTCATCATCTAATTCAGCCAAAAAAAATGTACTTCATCACCGTTCTTATACTGATACCGCCAGTTTTGAGTGGAGAATGGTGCACAAACAGCAAAGGCCACAACTGCCAATGGACGGACTGCGGGACAGGAACCGGACCAGACCACTATGCAACGACAAGTGGCTCTCCCTGGAAGCGCCCATGCAGGGGCAGTGAAGCCACTCACCTTGGTGTTGAATGCTGCGACAAGTACGGCGGAACCTGCCTGTTCCCCTGGGAATACAAGAATCTCTACTGCGATGACGGTGAACACATACCGTCTCGTTGGGAGCCCCATGGGAAACACAGAATATGGATGGCAGCATGCGACAAAGCTGGCGGTCAGCCGTGGTACAGGTTCATCGATGACTCACCGTTTTCAGCCAAATGCCTGTGTTCCAAGGGTTTGACGCTTCGACGCGGACGATGCATTGAAGCTCAGTAATTTTGGAATGGCCTGGGCCGAGTTTTGGAAGCTGATACTTTGACACGGATGATGCATTTGTTTGGACCGGACTGGGCTTTTGTGTTGGCTTATGTCTTCTCGACCAGGAACAGCTCAAAAGATGGTTGTCTGCCGTTGGAAAGGAAACTGCCAGCTGCTTCAATGGCCACCAAACTTTGGATGTTGTGA
This sequence comes from Ophiocordyceps polyrhachis-furcata BCC 54312, assembly GCA_001633055.2. Taxonomy (NCBI): domain Eukaryota; kingdom Fungi; phylum Ascomycota; class Sordariomycetes; order Hypocreales; family Ophiocordycipitaceae; genus Ophiocordyceps; species Ophiocordyceps polyrhachis-furcata. The sequence goes on along the minus strand of LKCN02000018.1, from coordinate 176,874 downwards.
CTTTCTTTTCTTGCTCTATCATCTTGATGGTGGAAAGGCGAGTTACAAAGAATGCTTTCAATCCAAAAGCAAGTATGGGATTCTTTCTCTTCCTTCCTGTCGATAACAGTTGTCGGTGGATAGCGTAACATGGCCAAAGCTGGGTGTGGATCAACAACGGATAGACCCGTCGCCTAGTAAAGGAGCTTGCTGTTGTTTGTTACTAGGACGTTGGTGCCATTTGTGTCTCGATTCAAGGAAACGAACTCTTACACAGATCTTCTTTTCAACAACTGACGCCTCCTCCTCCTGAGTCCTACCTCAGTCATAACTCTGTTGGCTTCGTGATCACCTCCTAACCACACATGACGTCATGGTCACAACATCAGTCAGCAGCTGCCAACCTACCTAACCTACCCTGAACTTGAAGCCACCTACCCGAACTGTCTCGTAATACCTTCCTCCTACCCTCGTTCCCGCCCTATCGCAGCTCAACCCGCACGCTTCTTCATACCTGCGAGAGCTTCTATCAACGTCTCCGTTCGCCACTATTTTCTCTCGCGTGGCTTCGGTCGTGACGCTCTCGTCGAGAGACCCTTCGACAGCCTCTCGCCATGTCAGACGCAGCTGAGAGGCAGGTCGATCCGTACGACATAAATTCGCGGCGACTGACGAGTCACCCATCTACAGCTCGCACCGGCGCTCCATGTCCGCGGCCGCCTTCTCGATACTCCGCCGCAAGGGGGAGGCACGCGATGAAGACTCCGGCTCTGAAGACGGCCGTAGTATCAAGTCGCCCCGAAAACAAGCTTCGCAGCAGCCCCTCGCCCGCGGTCATGTCTCCAAACCGTCTACCGCTAAGGCCAGGTCGCCGCAGCCGCCGTCACTACTCAGACCTGTCCCCGACAAGACGGTCAGCCTCGAGCAGTCGATGCGCAAGTTCCGAGTCGTCGAGGCCCTTCGAAGCGGCGACACCGCGTCCATCTCTAGGGCCATGCGCGACAACGCTGACACCGGTCGCCGTCCCAGCAATGCTTCCGTCTCTACCATGGGCTCCGCCTCAACGTCCGGCCTCAGTCCCGGCCCGCTACTAGACACCACCGTCCTGCACCTGGCCATCCAATGTGCCGAGCTACCCGTCGTCGAGTACGTTTTGTCAAACGGCCTCGGAGTCGACGTCAACGCCCGTGATAAAGACGGCAACACACCGCTGCACGTCGCCGCCATCAACGGCCGGACCCCCGTTGTCAAGATGCTCCTTGAACGCAAGGACATCAACGACGCTGTCGCAAACGCCCAAACCAAGTTGCCGATCGACGTGGCCCGCAATCCCGAAATCTTCCAGCTCCTACAGCTGTCTCGCTCCCTCTTCACCGAGGCAAAGGTCGCACAGGTCCAGGGGCTCGTTGCCCGCAGGGACTACGACGACCTCGCTCGCGTGCTGGAGGAACCCCGGTTGAAGACGGTGCTGGACATCAACAGCCCGGAATTCGCCTCCGAGCCCGTCACCGTACGCTCAGGCGGCACTCTTCTGCACGAGGCCGCCCGCAACAAGGACACGCGCCTCATCGAGGTTCTGCTGCTCCACGGCGGCGACCCGTTCCGCCGCGACCGCAAGGGCAAGCTTCCCCAGTCCGTCACCAACGACGACGGTGTCAAGGCCATCCTTAAGAATTCGCCCGCCGCCGTTGCCGCCCAGAGGGGGATACAGGAAAAGGCCGTCTTGGGCCACGCCGCCTCCAACGTCATCTCCCCGACTGGCGCCGCAGACCTCATGGCCGGCAAGGAGGCCCGCGAGATCAAAGGCTACCTCAAGAAGTGGACAAATTACCGCAAGGGCTACCAGCTTCGCTGGTTCGTACTCGAGGACGGCGTGCTGAGCTACTACAAACATCAGGACGATGCCGGGTCGGCCTGCCGGGGCGCCATCAACATGAGGATCGCCAAGCTGCACATGAGCGCCGACGAAAAGACCAAATTCGAGATCATCGGCAAGTCGTCGGTCAAGTACACGCTCAAGGCTAATCACGAGGTCGAGGCCAAGCGCTGGTTCTGGGCCCTCAACAACTCCATCCAGTGGACGAAGGATCAGGCCAAGGAAGAAGAGCGCCGGGCCGCGCGCACCGCAGAGTTCCTCAAGCAGGCCAAGGCGGAGCAGAGCAGCAGTCTGTCTGTCCACGACTCGCACAGCGAGAGCGCGAGCCTCTCGGACCTCCGGAGAAATCCGTCGCACGCGCCCAGCCGGTCTTTGTCGCACGCCAGGACGCCGACAGCGGGCAGCGTCGATGACGACGACGAAGAACTGACGGGCGTCGGCACAGAGGGCGACGCCGCCTCCAGGGCGCCCGCACAGACGCTGGCGGGGGATCAGGCCGACGACGACGACGACTACGACGAGAGAAGCGTCCGCGAAGAGCCCGGCGCTACCAAGGATGCGCTCAACATCACTGCACAGTCGGCCAAGATACAATTGGAGACCATGTCAGCCGTCCATACGGCTCTTCAGGCGGATCTCGCCCATAATCCCTCGACGCCCCTGTCGGACGCCAAGGTGACGCAGGCGCTGTCGACGTACGACGAGGCCACGCGCAGCCTGACAGGCCTTGTGGGTGACCTGCTGCGCATATCTCGGGACCGCGATGGCTACTGGCAGTATCGCCTCGACCGCGAGGCCAACATGCGGCGCATGTGGGAAGAGAGCATGCAGCGGGTGGCGCGCGAGCAGGAAGAGCTCGAGGCGCGCATGGGCGAGACCGAGTCGAAGCGAAGGCTGACGAAGAAGGCGCTCAAGGAGGTCATGGTCGCCGGCGGCGTCGGCTCGGCCAACCAGACGCCGACGGTCGAGAAGAAGCAGTCCGAGGCCGAGGTCGACATCAAGTCGGTCCAAAGTCAGGGTCGCAGGGGCACGGCGCTCGACCAGCTTGGTCAACTCTCGGAGAGCGAATCCGAAACGGGTGACGAGTTCTTTGACGCTGTCGACGCTGGCGAGGTCGAGGTCGAGCCGCTTCCCGCGGATGAGCCGAGCGACGAGACTGACGGGGTCATCGTCTCCGGCGTCGACATAAGCTCGTCCTTTAGGGGATACGAGAACGGTATCAGACATAGACTCAAGATGGACGCCGACGACCGGCCTAAGGTGTCGCTCTGGGTGAGTGCTGGTCTCTCTATCTGTTGATCAAACAATCAATTTACTGAGTCAACGGGGCAGGGCATCCTCAAGTCCATGATCGGCAAAGACATGACCAAGATGACGCTGCCTGTATCGTTCAACGAGCCGACGTCGCTACTCTATCGCTGCGGAGAAGACATGGAGTACGCTGACTTGCTGGACCGGGCCGTCGACCGGGTCGACTCCATGGAGCGGCTGATTTACGTGGCGGCCTTTGCGGCGAGCGAATACGCATCCACGATCGGTCGGGTGGCCAAGCCCTTCAATCCGCTGTTGGGGGAGACGTTTGAGTATGTGCGGCCGGACAAGAACTACCGCTTCTTCATCGAGCAGGTCAGCCATCACCCCCCCATCGGTGCGGCCTGGGCCGAATCACCCCACTGGACGTATTGGGGCGAGTCGGCGGTGCGATCCAAGTTTTACGGCAAGTCGTTTGACATCAATCCTCTCGGTACCTGGTTCCTTCGGCTGAGGCCCAAGGCGGGTGGGCGCGAGGATCTCTATACTTGGAAGAAGGTGACATCGTCGGTCATCGGCATCATCACGGGAAACCCGACGGTCGACAACTACGGCCCAATGGAGATCAAGAATTGGACAACGGGTGAGGTGGCCTACCTCGAATTCAAGCCGCGGGGGTGGAAGGCCTCCAGTGCCTACCAAGTCGTCGGCAAGATCGTCGACAGCGAAGGCCAGGTGCGCTTCAGCATGGGCGGGCGGTGGAACTCCAAGATTTACGCCCGCCTGACGCCGGGCTTCGAGGCGGCGGTGGAGGAGCCCAAAGACGGAGGCGTCGATGGCTCGGCAGGACTGACGGACCCGAACCGGGCGTACCTGGTGTGGGAGGCGCACGACCGTCCCGCAGGCATCCCCTTTAACTTGACGCCCTTCGTACTGACCTTTAACCACATTGACGACAAACTGCGCCCCTGGCTGGCACCGACGGACTCTCGACTACGGCCGGACCAGCGGGCGATGGAGGACGGCGAGTACGACGTCGCCGCCGAGGAGAAGAACCGACTGGAGGAGAGGCAGCGAGACCGAAGGCGGGAACGCGAGGCTCGCGGGGAAGAGTTCGTGCCAGCCTGGTTCAGTCGCGAGAGGTGTCCCATCACGGGCGAGGAGTACTGGAAATTCAGTGGCAAGTATTGGGAGCAAAGGGATATGGCCGGGCCGAAAGGGGATCCCGAGAAGGCGTGGGCTGGGCTGGAGCCAATTTATTCTTGAGGGCTCCTGTGTTTTTGTTTCTCTGGACATGCTACTGGTTTTCCTTTTCAGGCTGTAATTCATGTATAGTTGCCGTTGGCAGTGGGGGGAGTTGTGTGCGTCTTGCATATTCTTGGCTGCCACCGGCGGTTTCAATAGGTTTATAGGGGGACTTTGGTAGCAAACCACTTGCAGTAATTTGATCAGGGGGATTATTTCCTTTGCTTGTAGGATTGTATGTCGTCCTGAAGCAGACGCGATCACGCAGCCGTCTAGAGCGTGGCAGTGATGGGCGTAGTGATGGTGATGACGACGACGACGACGACGACGAAGGTACGGGGTAGAGAGAAACTCCTCCAACGGTTTCATCTGTAGGTAGTTCCATCAACTGTCAGTGTATGTCAAGTCTACCAAGTAAACCTCGTGGAGGCAAAAAGGCGCCTATCGTCTATCGACACCCCTATCGCCTTATCTCCCAGGCCAACCATGACTGCCTGAGGATCAAGGCACCAAACACATCACAGGTCCAGTAAACATTTTGCTATAGAGGGGAGCCGCCTGAAAGAACGGCTGAAAGCGCGGACGCGTCACGTCACGTCACGTCGTCGTCACGCGACAAGCTTCTCGCAAAAGCATCGGCCGCGACGACGCCTCATGGCCTTATTAGCAGCCGTGAAAGCACTCCTTTGGTAGCAAAAGCCATCATCATGTTCTACAGCCACGAGAGTATGTGGCCAGTCTTCGTCCTCGCGTCCCCTCTCGCTAACCATGTTCATAGTCCTGAGCAGCACGCAGTATGGCGTCGCCACCATCTGGTGAGCACCCTTTCTTCGCCCCCTTTGACCATGACGTTGACGTTTTGATTTTTTCTTGCTCCAGGCTGGCCGCTACGATGGCAAGAGGCGCGGGACCCAGTAAAGGCACTGGCGCCCTGAAGCGGCTGTCCCGAAAGGCGGTTCAGGAGGTCGACGTCCCGAAAGCGTGCGAGACCATCATCAACCCCGGCGCGCCTCTCGCGCTTCGTCTTCAGGGAAGCCTGCTTTATGGTGTCTCGCGCGTCTTCTCCGAGCAGTGTCGATACGTCCTGTCGGACGCGGAGAAGACCCAGTCGGACATGATGACCTTTTTCCGCGCCCTGCAGACCAACGAGACTGATCCTCAAGCCGGAAAGACCAAGTAAGTGAAGCTCGGAGAGGTAGATGGGCTTGAAAGAAAAGCTGACCACGCCTCCCAGGCGTCATCTTATCGTGCTTCAGGACGATCCAAGCTTCGACCTGTTCAGCGCCCTGCCCAGCTTGGACTCGCTGCTTGGAAGCCAGAACCTGGTCGGCGTTCCAAGCCAGGGCTCGTCTAGGAACTTTTCCCTCATGACACCCGCCGGCGGACTGAGCCAGGTCAGCGTCTCGTCCGGACGCGAAGACGCCGCCTTTCTTTCGCTCGGGTTGCTGCCGTCTTCGTCCTCGCGTCCGGACAGCTACCGTCTGCCTTCGGACCTGAGGGGCCGCAGCTCGCCGCTGGGAAAGCACGGTCAGGACGCGGGAGACGGGGTCGAGTTTCCGGCCTTTGACCACGATGCGCTGGATCCCATCGGCATTGACCTCGACTTTGATGGTCAGGGCAACCTAATCGGCTTCGTCGAGGACGAGCTTCCTCCTCTTCCCGCGGCTGCTCCTCGTCACCAAGCCCCCCCGTCTCGCGATGACGACAGGTTTGAATTTGGCGAGCCTGAGGACCGGCCGCTGCCAGATGAGGGAGATGGGCAGGTGTTGACGGTAGACGAGGCGGCCGTCCCCGACGTCGACGCCTTAGCTGTTCGTCCGTCAATCGAGAAGGACTCGGATTCATGGGTGAAGGCCTCCTCGTCGACAGTCACAGAGCAGGCAACGGCCGCCAACAGGCGTGGGCGCCCGCGCAAGGTCCTCACCATGCTCGACAATGCCAACCACGTCTCGCGCGGCGAGTTCCGCGCCTGGACGAGAGACTACGTCGAGAACATGGACGCCAGCCGCAAACGCCTCAAGACGGCGATGACGACGACGACGACGACGACACCGGGACAGGCCAGGAAGAACGCCTATGCGCTGCTCTATGGCAATGGAATCGCCCGCATTGGCGTCCCGCGAGACACCCTCGGACGGGCTCACCCCCTCGCCAGCGAGTTTGCGGGCCAAGCGCTCGAGGCTCACCTCGCCCCGGGTCCCGAATTCAAAGATGGGAGAGGTAGGCGGCGTAAGTCAGACGAAGCCTTTTCCCAGGATGGCGATGAGGAGGAGCGCAACGTTCGACAGAAAGTCGACGGAGACGCAGAGATGGGACGCGGCGGCGACGATAACGGTCCGCCGCCGCTCGACGACCCGCCAACGCCTGAGATGGGCATGCATGCTGCTCGACCCCTGGACGAAGGCCGCTCCTCGTCCATGATGCCATGGAGCCGTCCCGGCTCGGCAGCCCAGAGCGCGCGCAAGGCCGTCGTCACGCCGAGCCCGCTCCACGGCCGCGGCAGCGCCATGGCCTCCATCGAGCGTCGCAGCGACGCCGGCGCAACCGACACGCCCTTCGGCCGCGAGGAGCACTCGTCCTTCGAGGAGCCTTGGCAGGCGGCGGCGTCGTGGCCCGCCGCCGCGGGGCTCGACCAGGCCAGCCAGGCTTTTCTCGAATACGGCTCCGGCCGGGCTGTTGTCGGCGACGGCGATGGTCGTCGCTGGGTTGACTTTGAAGAGCTTGCCGGTCCGGCGACGCAGACTAGGGCCGTCGCTGCTCAGGCTTTCCTCCATGTCCTCTCCCTCGCCACCAAGGGCGTCGTTGCGGTCCAGCAAGACGGTGCGGATCGGGATGAGCCGTTTGGTGCCATCCGCGTTGGGTTTCCTCCTCTCGCTGCGGAGGGTGGTCATGACGGATAACGTGCCGTCTCTCTTTCTGACTCCGTGTCCCGCCCCCCCTTTTTTTTTTGCTTTCATCTGAATTTTCTTCTTTTTCTGATTCTTCCTCTGTCGTCAATTCCTTCATCTGTTCTTCTTCCGTCCTCTTCATCTCTTCTGCTATGGGCTGATGCATTTGCTGGCGGACAACTGGGTGAAAAAAAATCTCGACGGCTTTTTATTTTTTTTCATCACCGAATCCTATCTGGCGCGGAGACTTGAGACCTTTGTCTGAATTCTTCTAGAGAGAATCCGACGTTTTTTTTTTCCCCTAAATTTTCACGGAGGATTCTTCCTGTTTTTTCCATTGCGAGATCAAAGGAGAGGGGGAAAGGGAGCAGAAAGTGATGGGGTGTTTCTTATCCATACCCGGCTCCTGACATGGGGGCTTGCGGTATTGAACTTGGCGGAGAGATGGCCGGGACACGGTTGGGTTTCGTTATTTTCTTCTGAGGCAGGGAAAGTATCGGAAGCAACGCCGGCAGCGAGAACCAGATGGCATTTACCCACACGGTAGGTGGCTGAGTATAGCATTCAAATCACTCTTCCTCATTCATGACTCGTCCGTCTAGTCCAATCGTGAGAGGAAAAAAAGTAAAATCGTACATTGCAGAGGACTGAACTAGTCCCCGGAAACATCGTCCTCATCCGCAACGTGTTGTCTGTCCTCAAAGACCATATACTCTTCTTCGTCCCCGTCGGCAGCGATCACGTACTGCCAAGCGTCTCGCACGGAACGCAGGACATCGTCGTGGAAGGTGAGAAGGTCGACCGGCGGGAGCGCAAAGGTCCCGACCCTGCCTCGGACGGAGAAGGAGCCCGGCCCGGCCGCTTGTTCGTAAGAGAGCTGATACAGTCGCTGTGGCGGGGGCTTCTCATCCGCTGACAGGCTTCGAAGTAGGGACTCGAGGGCTGTTTCCAAGACGAGCTGCGAGGCGGGATTTGAGGTGGTGCTGAGGTAGATAACACCTGGAAGCAATGTGAGTTAACGGTGCCTCCCGGGTTCGATATGATAAGAGTGTTGACGGGAGTTGTGCGTTCAGAGGTTGAAGGAAATTAATAGTGTCATCAAGGTGATTCAGGCAATGTAGATAAGTTGCCGTTTGATCATCAGGTCACATGGAAGGGAGGGGATGAAAAAAGTACTAACTCACATTGTCCAACAGGACATTCGCCTGTATCACTCGAGTGCATCATGGCGAACGTCGGCGTGGCGGAAATCGTACCATCCGAGGCAACGATAGACCCTGGAGGAAACCCGACCACTGTCACGCAAGGAGTAGGACTATCCTCGACGGTCGGCTCGAATATGGATGGAAAACTAGAGTCGACCACGGCAACCAGCCGACTCACGCCGGCAGTCGGCTCGGAGGATCTGCAGCAACCCTCGATGAGAGCACCCGCCTTGACGGTCACGCCGCCAGAAAGGGTCACCTCAATGTCGGCCTCTTCACTGCTGGTCTGCGGATGCAATTTCGAAACGCCGGTGCCGAGAACATAGACAGCGCCGCCCACGGCACCGGCCCGACATCCCACTTGGGCAAGCTCAGACATGCCACCCCATTTGGGGTAGACAGCGGCGAAGCCAGAACCAAGGGTGCCCATCGAAGTCAGATGGCGGTGTATCGCGGCAAGACCAGCTTCAACCGAGATATTGGCGTCGAGACTCAGAGTCAGGATGACGACGAAGGGAACGAGCTCGCTATCAAGTCCGAACTCGGACTCTAAAAATTCCGTCAGTGGCCCCTCGGCCTTGGGCTTCCACAAGTCCGTCTGCGGCTCGGCGTCGTACTTGACGACAAACTTGAGAAATTTGATCAACCGCCGCTTAGACCGAGGTGGAATCACCGTATCGGCAAAGAGGTCCTCGCGCGTCGACGGCACTCGCCTGAGCGTCGGTGACGACGAGCCGTCGGAGGACGGTCGGAAGAGATACAAGGATCCAACAGCGAGAAATTCAAGCTGGCGATAGGCCCTCGACGAGACCAGCTGCGCGAGGAGCGGCGACCGAGCGTGGATTAGCTGCGGAGCCAGGGCAAGGGAATAGGCCCGCGCCGGCGACAGGCCGCCCTCGTCGCGAGAGCTTACGACGCGCGCCGCGGAAAAGGCCGCGTCGGCATCTTGCGATTGATGTTTTTCCGCCCACTCGTCGGCCTCGTCCAGGCTCAGGGCGGCATCGGCTGCGCCGTAATAACCGTTGGCGTCGACATGGAGAATTGCCTTGCCGGACCGCGACAGCGCTCTGCTGGTCAGCCGGGGGTGGGTCTCCACGAGGTGAGAGTTCCCGAGGCTTACAATGCCAGAAGCGATTGCTGGAGGCCGGTGCCGTTGATAATGACGTCCCAACGCGTTTCCGCGAGGGAATCCATGGGAGTGCGAAGGAGAAGCGACGTTGGAGGAGGGACATGAGGGCTTAGGGCCAAGCCGCCAAGGGTAAAAATGGTGCGTCGGCATGGGAAAAAGCGTCTCCGGTGCGGATGAATGACTAAGCAAAAGCCAAGATAAGTGATACTGACGGGGCAAAATCTCACTTTTCCTTCCTTTCTTCAGCATCCGCCCAAACGCAGCGCGCCACGCTCCTTTGCGCATGGGCGTGGCGCCGCGAACACAATTCGTTTTCAAGCGGTAGATCGATCTGTCCGCCGGTATCTACTGCCGTCGAATAACGCCTGAGACGGCGGTTCGAATGGTTGACACAATGCACTTACGGAGTTGCCAACTCTCGCATCTATCTTTGTAGACAGTATAGGTTTTTCACGCCGGCTGGGCTGTAATGGCGGCGACCACTTCCTTCCATCGCCTCTTCGCCCAGCCCAAGAACACCTCCGACTGCAGCGCCTTGGGCGACAAGACAATGCCTCCGTGCTTCGATAGCGACAATATTCGCATTTCTCCGCCGTCAGTACAGTCGACGACGATGGTGGCGCTCTCGTCGCATAGAGATTCCTCCATCATATCCGGATCTATCAGTAACCAATGTTTGCCGATCGTGGGTCGGTCTGTTTCCCGACCGGTGAAGACGGCGACGGTGCAGGCGACGGGCATGCCGGTCATGGTCAGTGGTCTAGGGTCCTTTCTTGTGCAGAAGACCTGTTCCTTGTCGGCATCGTAGGTTGCGCGCGGAAGCTTAGTGTCACCCAACGCAGCCAAGACGGCAGCCCAGGCGGTGTCGAAGGCGTTACCGTCAAAAGAAATGAAGACAACGTCGATAAAGAGCACCCAATAAGCTGCCACACGTTGGTCGTTGGTCTCGACCGCGACCTCCACGTCATGATCCATAGGCTGGTCCTCGTCAGCCTCGGATGGCTCGTGCCGTATCCGCAGCTGGTCGGGTTCAATAAGGCTCGAGCTGTTGAGGAGGGAATATATGCGCGAGCTCAGCGTCTGCTGGAGCACACATGGCGGACCCCCGGGCAGAAACTGAGGAGCGCAGCCGGTCATCAAGTCGACGTTGGGCACAATCAGATTGTAGTCGCTCAGCTCGGTCTCTACGTTGGCGGAATTATAGTTGGGGATATCGCGCGTCAATATGATCTCGCCGCGCACACCGCAGATGGCAGTGGTGTCGCCCATGCGCACGACAGCGCTTCCCTGTGTATAGGTAAGGCTAGAGAGGTTCGCCGCCGGCGGTCGAGCCTCGTCCGGGGCGCGTCCATTGCTTCGGGCGGGCACGACAGTATCGTCAGAGGGCTCAAGGTTGGCGAGGAGGTAGGGATAAGGCGAGAGCTTGGCGAAGGAGGCCCGGGACAGTCCCATGGTAGCGGATTGCGCCCCGATAGGAGGCAGCTGGGGATAGGGGGGCGCCGAGCGGAGACGATCCAGATCAGGGAATATTAACAGAGGTTTTGGTCAAGAGCGCGAAAGGTGAAGGATGAGTTGTTGGTTAGTAGGGCAGCCTCGGTGGGGTGTCAAAATTGTAGTCGAGGCTGATTAACTGATAACAACCGCGATCTTATCGGTCGAATGTTTACGAATACGAGTCAGACGGAAAGACAGGCTTCATTTCCGCCAACAACAGTGCTGCTGGTTGAAAGGAGCTCTGGCCAACGGCACGGATGCATCAGTAAATTGCATACATACATCTTGGTTGCCGACATGACGTGCTTATAATGTAGCATACGGATGCGGGCTTTCTTCAGATACTGATAATTCTTAGGGCCCTATGCCTACGTAGTACTTACACATGGTAGGAAACACGTAGGAGATGAGCTTCAGCCGCGCCGACAACTGGACTCGCATTGGGGTCGGTTCATGCGAAGGACCGAAAGCAGACTGGAGGTGACAAAAAAAAGGTGCCACCTGCTCGGGGCGAATCAGGGACCATCTTTTGGCGCCGGTCCCGTATCGTCTCCTATGCGCCGGGTATGCGGCCGCCCAATCCGACTCCAGGGTGAATAAGAACAAAAGAACGGGAAAATAAAAAGGAACAGAGACGGAGGAGAAAGAGGAGAACTGCTGGCGAATCTCGACAAGGGTGTGAAAATTAGATGTGGCAGCCAATCTCAAGCCAGCGTCAGCCGCCCGACTCCAGCGTGGATGGATGGCCGTTTGCTCGGATATATCAGCGCCTTGCTTCTCTCCTCTGCAGGGTCGTCCAACCGCTTTTCCCACCCCCCCCTGTTCCGCTCCGTGCCACCGTCTTGTTTCTGTTCCCTTTTTGAGAACCCCCCCCCTTCTCGACCGTCTATCCGGGCCATGGTGGTGCTCAGTTGAGAAGCGGCCCATGTTGTCGACCAAGGAATGGCCGGCCTCGCGCGACGCATCGATATACCGTTGACGCCGACCAGTCCTCCGGGGCTGGTACAGGCCGACGCCGTAGACCCGTGGTCTCGTGCCGGACGATACGGCTTGGGATGGACATACTTGGCACTGGCCGTCGTGGCCGTCGTCGTCATCGTCCGCATCTGGCACCTGTGGCAGGACAAGATACGGCAAGCCATATACAAGCATGAGGTCGAGCAACACTATTCGGCCTCTCCTGGTCCTCATCATGGCTTCTTCCCGGACGGGCCTGGCCTGGGCCATAAGCAGTTCCGGCCGAGGGCGCACTTCTCTTCCGTGAGTTGGGTCAACGATACGCTCGCGCTGTTCCGATGGATCTTCTACCGGCCGATTCCGGACCTGGTGTGGCGCAAGCACCGTTTCACTTCGTCGTCTTTGGCGGTTCTGGCCTGCGCTGCCGTGGCCGTGGCCATGGTGACGCTCTATTGTTTTCTACAACAGCCGCTGTACTGGCAGAGCATTCGCTTCGGCTCACCCCCCGTGGCCATTCGCGCCGGCATGTTGGCCGTGGCCATGACGCCGTGGATCATCGCCACCAGCATGAAGGCCAACCTGCTGACGCTCGTCGTGGGCATCGGCCCTGACCGGCTCAACGTCGTCCATCGCTGGCTGGGCTACCTGTGTCTGTTGTTGGTCTTGGTTCACATGGTGCCTTTTTACGTCCAGCCCGTGTGGCGGGACGACGGCATGTCAGTCTTTAGCCAGCTGTTTCCGGACGGCAGCGGCTTCGTATACGGCACCGGCGTCGCTTGCTTCGTGCCGCTCGCCTGGCTCTGTGTTGCGTCTCTCCCCTGGATTCGAAGGACGGCCTTTGAGGCCTTCGTAGTGCTTCACGTACCGGCCGGCGTCGCCTACGTCGGCTTGCTGTTTTGGCATACGAAGAACTATCTCCTAACGTGGGACTATCTCTACGCCACCATCGCCATCTGGGTCGCCTGTTACCTCGCCCGCTTCTTCTTCAAGCTCAACTGGAGTCGACCAGGCCGGCTTTCGTTCCTGGTCGGCGACGAGGCCGCCATCACGCTTCTAGCGGATAACGCGATCAAGCTGACGATCCCGACACAAATACGCTGGCGACCGGGCCAGTACGTCTACCTGCGGATGCCGGCCATCTCGCTACTGGGCAATCACCCGTTCACGATAGCTTCGCTCTGCAGCGACGACTTCCCATCGGACTATGGCGAGAACTACCGCGACTGCGTCCTTGTCTTTAAACCTTACCGCGGCTTCACCCAGAAACTACTACAGACGGCTATCGCCAAGGGACCGCTGCACACCTATCGTGCCTTTCTCGACGGCCCTTATGGGGGCATGCGGCGCGAGCTGGCGGCCTTTGATACGTGTATACTCATCGCCGGCGGCAGCGGCATAACCTCTCTCATGTCACAGCTGTTAAATCTCGTCAAGCGCATGCGAGACGGAAAGGCCATCACCCGCAAGGTCATGGTCGTGTGGGCGCTTAAGCGCTTCGAGGCCATGGACTGGTTTCGTGAGGAGCTGCGCATCTGTCAGGAGTCGGCGCCTCCCGAGAGCGTCATCTGCAAGTTCTTCTTGACTTCGGCCGTGCGCCATCGTCCGAACATGGATGACTTGACGGATTACCATCATCAGAATCCCCGGGCGCTGAACCATATGCTGCATGATAAACTTGACGGTTTCGTCGCCGGCATCGCTTCTAAGCGGAACTCGGCCCTGATCATGGCTGAAGCCCAGGGGGATGCCGGACGCGAACGAGAGTTGCGCGCCGAGGACGAGGATCGAATCACGGCGCTGCCGCAACAGCGCTACCTTCAGTATCAGCATCAGCCTCCTCCGGCTCCTCCGGCTCCGGCTCCGGAGGGGAGCTCTTCTCCGAGTGGCGGCGACGGTCTGGCCGAGAGCGACATACGAGCCCCCGAATTGGCCCATCTGCGACACGTCGACGAAGCAGCCATCAAAAGGCGGCCGGTCTCGACCTTTGGACCGCCCGCCGGCTTCGACTTTGGCTTTCCAGAGACGCCGACGGAGTTGCAGAAGAGCCTGGTCCGGTTCGCCTTCCCGATCCCCCACCAGATGGACGGCGGATGGACCATCGAGTACGGCCGTCCGCAGCTGGGCCACATGCTCCGTCAGTGGGCGACTGGCGGGACCGACGGCCGGGGTATCCTAGGCAGACGGACGGCCGTCTTCGTCTGCGGCCCGCCGTCGATGCGCGAGGGCGTCGCCAACACTGTTGCCAGGCTACAGGCTACTATCTGGGGGGATGACGAGCTGGAGGAGCTGTTTCTGCATACCGAGAACTTTGCTCTGTGATCCAACTAGTGTGTTTCTTTAGTCTTGCTGCACATTCGTGTACATACATATATCCGTCGCCATGCGGCTCTAATTTGATGGCGTTTGATAGGCCCAATCGCTCGCCTCTACCCTACGTTGTCCGTTGGTGATGGTGGTGTTGATGACGTACGTACACGTTCGCGATGCACCTTGATGGTCAGCAAGCAAGGGTTTCGCTGCAGTAATTGCTACCCTAATAGACGGTGACACCAGCTAATCCCAGACAGAAGGTGAAGAATAGGTAGGCAGGTACTGAAAGCTTAGGCTTGACCTACCTTACTCCCTGAATAGGGCCTACCCTCGGGTGCTTTCCAACCGTCAGGGTGCTTTATCTCGAATGATGGTGCTCTTCTTCCTCTTCCCCGTCAACTGTCTTGCTTTCCTCAATACGTCTTGGTCAACCATTTCTACATGTTGTTGAATATCGCCACCATGGACCATTTACCTGAACAGGATCTCGCCATCATTGCCAAAGGATGGAACAAAGCTCGACTTTACTCCCTGGAGAGGCTGAAACGTATATGTGCATTGGAGGGTGAACAACTTGCACAGACCATCAAGGACGGCGGGCTGGTCCTCGAGACGGTGTGTCTGTTTGTCCACGCCTGCATAAAGCAAGGCCAGTACAGGTAAGGCCCTGAAGCGATCGAGGGCGAGGATGACATCTCAATCTTCCGCCTCACAGCCTCCCGCGCATGTTTTGGCATGGACTGTACACGGAGTACGGCATCGTCGTCTATCCGTCGGCACTCACTGAGCCCATCGTGGTCAACGGCCTTGGGGAAACCGTGACGTATACTCAGGCATATAGCGGACACGTCGGTGCGTGAACGTCGCGTGAATCAGGTCTGCTTGCTGACTTGATGTTAGCCATGTATGGCCGCTGCCCGAGTCTTTGCCATCCGCCGCCTTGTCCGATGGAATGGATTCAAGAGCCACCACCCAAGTATCAACCGTAAAGTGACGATAGCGACTAAGCAAGATATACGGAATAGCGAAGTATGAGAATTATGGATACCAATCAGGCACGCTCGGATGGCATCGGCGTTCGGGCTCTTTATCGGGACGGATTCGCCCAGCCACGGAATACATGCAATGATATGTTCAGCGATCTATCCGTTGTCCTGCTATGCCGTCTCGATTCGCCCGCCACACGCCGTCACCGTCGTGAAACTCCTCGCGCTTCCAAATTTCAACTTTTGCCTTGCAAGCCTCGAGTGCCTCCTCGCCCGCCCTCCACGCGGCTTCCCTGTGCGGGGCTGATACGGCAATGAGAATGCTCTCCTCGCCGATGGGGACGGTGCCGAGACGATGGACCATGGCGATGCCCTTGAGCCCGTGCTTTTGCCGTATTTCCTCCGCGATGGTAAGCATCGTCCTCAAAGCGAGCCCATTGTACGCTGTGTATTGAAGTTCCTTGACCGGTTTGCCGGCGAAGCTGTCACGCGTCGTGCCTGTGGAACGATGGGTGTGTGAGCTGGGCCTTGTAAAAAAAAATTGTAGGGAAAATTTTGATGATTACCGACGAAGAGAACAATGGCGCCGGCTTCAGGGCTGCGGACTCTATTCATGATAGCTTCGATGCTAAGGTAGTCCTTGGTCAGGGAGACGTGGCACCCGTCTCCGGAGAGCTCCCATATCTCGTCGTCGGCCATGTTGAGGTTGATTATTGAGGAGAGGGGTTGGCCTGAAGAGCGGGGGTCTGCCACCGGCCATGACAAGGGTAGAGTCGGTCCGGTGCCGGGTCTCGGCGACAGTCGAAGCTGCCGGCGCAAACAAAGGCACCGGCAAGGATGTCGAGAAAGGTTTCTGAATTGTGTAGCATTACTTATCCACGTTTGTGGCACATCCGGCAGATCCAGCGAAGCTGATAGTCGTCTCTTTCTACCGTGTGTCGCCCCCTTGTTGTGAAGATACGGGGGTACGGCGTGGTGTGGTGTGGCGTGGTGTGGTGTGGCGTGACGTGGCGTGGCGTGGCGTAAGGCTTTGCTGACTAAGCACCCACATGTCTTTATCTCTTCGTCTCTCCGCCAGCCGCCAGCTGCTAGTTTCTTCCACACAGGAACCTGGAAGGGAAGAAAAAGAGGAGAGAAAACAAAAAAAAAACACCGTCGACTGTCAACACCCTTGGAGTTCCATCCCTCGCTCGCCTCCTCTCCGCCCTTCTTCGCACACGCCTGCCGGACTCGAGTGATCGTGAGGTCCCTAGCCTTCGCTATGTACGACGACTACCCCTCACGATCCCCCAGCCGTGGGCGGCACCACAATCCTGGCCCGTTCCGCGATAAAGACGACGACGCCGACTTCTACCGTTCGCGGCAGGGTAAAGCCACAGCCTGCGCCTTGACAGCACCTGAGGAGCCTGTCCCGCGAGTTATCCTGAGCTATGAGAGCTAACTTACCCACGGGGCGACGGGACTGTGCCCGGTCTCCGAGGCAAGATGTGAATCCATACGGCGATCAGCAGGGGAGATATTCGCGTCATTCTCGCGGCGCCGGGGACCGCGACTGGGACTTTTATGATGACCGCCGTGACGAACGCTACCGTGCGCGAGGCGACGGATACAACTCCAACCGCGATGGGGAGTCGCGTCGCCCGCGCTTTGATGGCCGTGACGAACAGGATTATGTCGAAGAGCCTTCCTACCGCGATGACCGATACTTTCACCATATGCCCAATCATCAGGACCAGCGGAATTACCAGGACATGTATGATGATGGCCATCGACGCGATCTTGATCATCGACACTCGCGTCCTCGTGGACCTCGCGACGCGGACGAGCCTCAGCGCGGAGACGACAGGAGAAGTCGCTTTCATGGCGATGACAACGGCTATGAGCGTCGGAGGAGGAGCCAGTCTCGCAGCCGCATCCGAGACGCCGGAAAGCCAACCGATACTGTAATGTTGGAAGGCATCCCGCGTACCATCACAAACACTACGGTAGGTTCTTATGATTTCTACGCCTGGAACAGAGCTGACATTTCCGCAGTTGCGCGAGGGTCTTTTTTCCTCATCCATCGCAGTTCAATTTCCGACTATCGACGTGCGCGTTATACACTCTGGAGCCAGCTCTAGAGCATTCGTCCAGTTCAAAAACGTTGACGATGCCACCATCTTCGTCAAGGAGCATTTCCCAAAACTCCTCGTCTACATGCAGCACTCGACTGATGACGTGCCAGATGGCAAGTTTCAGGTCTTCATCCACTTTGCTCGCAGCCACGGCAGTGAAAGGGATGGCCAGCAGGGTTCGGCGGGCACGGATTGGAATTGCACATCTGTAAGCGTTGTTCCTACATTTATCATGTTCGTCCTTGGCCGGCTAATTGTTGTCGCAGTGTGGATATCGCAACTTTGCCTCACGTACCCAATGCAAACGATGCAATGCCGCTCCGGGTAGGTACAGACGGCCCGAGAAAAGAATGGCCCAGTATGGCTTACACGTACCTCGTTCAGCCCAAGGAGGGACTTTGGAGCGCACTGGATCTCACGATATCGCTAGAGAGGGGGACAGCAAGGTGCAGATCCTTTGCGTCTATCCGCTGCCGCCGCATATCGACGAGGACATGTTGGCTCAGGAGATGAAACGACTCGAACTGGTCAAGTCGGACAAGCCCAAGGACGAGGCGCCCAAGCTCAAGTCGACGGCGCCTTCTATGGACGGTGCTGGTTTCGGGGCGCGGCCCGGCTCGCTGCATCGCGTTTTCCTCATGCGCAAGGTCGGCAGCGAGGACAAGTTGCCGTATGGCTTCGCCGAGTTCTGGACTAAAGGCGACGCGCAACAAGCCTTGAAGAAGTATCAAATGACGCGCTCATTCGAGATTGCCGGCAAACCGGTGACGATGGGCCTGATTCACCTCGGCGTCTTCATCCCAGAGGATCGACCGCTTAGGCCCGAGATCGAATTCATGTCGTTTACGCCTACCTTCAACCCGGCCCTGCGAGTCAGATATCGCGACCTTGATTTGTATGCGAGCCCCAAGGTGGTGGCGGCGGCGGAGCCTCTCCTTTTGGAAGAAGAAGCGTTGAAGACAACGACAGAGAAGGCAGATGGTCAAAAGTCCAAGAAGCGGAAGGCGGACGATCCCCTGACGGACCCGAGTGTCAAGAAAGCTCCGGTCATGGCGGCACAGATGGCGCTCTGGCAGCGCAGACACGAGGAGATTGCCCAGGGCCCTGCGGTGGACGAGTTGCCGCGCGGCGCGTCCGTCAAATTCTCGCTGACGGGCAAAACAAAGGCAGAGACAACGGCTCAACCGCAGTCGGCCAAGGCGGAGCAGCCGTTTGCCCAGGCGGAGAAGACTGTGGCCAGGAGTGACGCAGAGGTGTCGTATGTCGACCGTGACCTGCTCCTTTGTCTTGTCTGTGCGGAGAGATACAAAACGGTGGACGACGTCAACGCGCACGAGAAGTCCAAGAGGCACCAGAGGGCGATGCAGGACCCGGAATTGGTGAGCAAGGCGCTGCCTCGGATCCGTGTACGAGATCAGAACTTGGCGGCGGCGGCGGCGGCAGCGGCAGCCGACACAGCACAATACCGCGACCGGGCCAAGGAGAGACGCGAGGCGCACAACCAGCCGGAGAAGCCGGAGGCGCAGGCGGCGCAGCAGGACCAGACGCAAGAGGTCATCAGGGACGAAGGCAAGAAGCCGGCGGAATCAAAGGGCGCGGGCATGCTGGCCAAGATGGGCTGGTCCGTCGGCAGCGGACTCGGAGCCAAGGGCGGGGGCGTCACCCAGGCCCTGACGGTCAACGCGTACAAGGACGGCGTCGGCCTCGGCGCAGAGGGCGGGAAGCTCGGCGACGCGGTCGAAGTCGCCGAGGGACGGACGACAGACAACTACAACAGCTACCTCACGGCGGCACAGCAGAAGGCTCGCGAGCGCTACAACAAGATGGAGTAGACGACGAGGGGTTGCCAGGGGGGGGGAGCGGCCTGTGGCCGAGAAGAGGGAAGCCTCGTGAGAATATCTTGCCTGGCTACTTCTTCTATGTGGGATGTAATGTAGTTGATATCTTTCGTTTATCTTGTTTGGCTTCTCTCTCGGGGACTTTCTTATGGAGGGTAGATAAAGAAAAACAGGGGAGGGAGGGAAAAGGTGGTACGCCATGCCTTGGCTGTAAGTGAAAGCAGACACAGCTAGCCAACTACGTTCGGAAGCCGGTAGCAATCTAATCAATGACAGTAGCGAATGGGCTTGAGAGCTCAGCCGGAGTCTGTTGGCCGAGTACTTTGGTGATGATGGGAGTATGTATGTATGTACTGGTAGTATATAGTGATGTGATGATGACGATGGGTTTCGCGGTAAAAATTGTTATGTGCGTGTGTGTGTGTGTGTGTGTGAATAGAGGCCTTCCAGCCAATGACAGGATGGAGTATCCATCAAGGAAGATTCAAAGTCTATAATGCAAAAACTACAGCAAAAGAGGTGGCGGCGGCGACGACAAGGAGCAAGGCCGGACTGGTTATGGCGACGCCATCATTTTCTGTACAGTTGGTTGTTAGTTAGGCAAGGATTATAAAAACACAAAGGTGGCGTCTCTAACCTGCGCCGACGTCGGAGGGAATCTGTCTGGCGTCCTTTGCGATCTCGACGATGTTGGACTGGGACGAGTCGAGCCTGGCCTGGGCGATGCCGATCTGGCGGTTGGCGAGGTCGTAGAGGAGGTAGGCGCTCCTGATGAAGGTGTCGCCTAGCAGGGCGAAGCTTTCCGAGCTGATGCCGTAGTCGGCGGTGGAGGCTATGCCGAAGGCGCATACCGATTGCCAGCCGGCCACGGAGGGGTTTCCGTTGCGGATAGTAGGCCGCTGGGCGTTGTCGGGAAAAGCGTCGATGATCATCTCCCTGATGGGAACGCGGATGGTGACGCCTTGGAACTCGAAGTCGAAGCTGACCGACTTGTTGTCTCGATGGGCGCAGTCTACCAGCGGGGCGGGGAAGTCTTGTGAGCTGATGATGTTGAACCGACGGTTTAGGCCGGCGATTAGCGAGGGGGGTAGAAGGGAGATGGTCGAGCCCGAGTCGAGGATGGCGCCGACGTCTTGGCCTTGGACCTTGTCGCCTGCGGCGGTGAAGCTTCGGAGGCGGACCGTGTAGGCCGTTGCGTGGCTGTCGAGGACTGGGTTGTCGAGGATGGGGAGGGGGACGAGGCGATTGTAGTATCTCTCCTTGTCGATGGCGCCGAAGAGGATGTTGCCTGATTTTGCGGTGATGTCGTTCTTTATTTAACGAGAGTTAGAGAGAACGAGGTCGCGCAGGTAGTTAGTTGTATTCACCAGATAGAGGCTAAAGGCGGCCGAGTTGATGAGGCCTTGCGATACCATGTTGTCGATGACGACCGGGTACGGGGTACGTGCGGCGACGTTGGAGCTGAAGCCCAGGCCCATGATGCCGGTGGAACGGGTCGATTGGAGGGCGAGGCCGAGCTGCTGGTTGCGAATGGACTGGCCGCCTATGGTGAGCGTATCGGAGAAGTAGTCGCCGGAGACGTGCTTCTGGTCGAGGTAGCTGATGTTGAAGCCTCCGGGGGGAGAGGAGATGGTAGGTAGAGCTGGCGCGGGGGTTGACTGCATCAGTATGTAAGAAGTCAGCGTACGGATGCAACATACGAGGTAAAAGATGACAAGGTAAAAGAAGACGCAACACTGAGGTAGACACCAGGCATCCTGGCTCGTCTGCTGCTGGGCATCGTGACAGAGGCTGGCGTCGACCGAGTTGACCCAGGTATCGCTGCTGCCGGTGTCGAGGAGGAAGGACAGCTTCTGCGGAGGGGTGCCGACGGAGAACTGGGCGTAGAAGGCACCGCCCGTGAGGTTATTGAAGGCCTCGAGGTTTACGGAGCCGGCTCGGCGGTCGAGTTTTGTTGCTGTTGTCGTTGTTGTTTGTATTGTTGCGGGGGGGTGCTGATGGTGGTGTTGGCGGTGGATTGGGATGGAGAGGTGGCCTGCTGATGCGGAGAGGATGAGGGTGGTGAGGAGGGGGGGGGAGGAGGAGGAGGAGGGAGGGGGGGGAGCATCGTCGACTCCTTGTTCTATCTATCTATCTTTGTTTCTTCTCTCTTCTTTATCGTGTCGTATGATGTCGGATGTTAGTAGGATGAGTTGGGGGTGTAAGTAGGAGGAGAGGAAGGAAGAGGAAGAAGAAAGGAAGAAATGGGAGGTGGAGGAAGGAGTATTGATAGTGATTGATGAAGAAGTAGAAGAAGAAGATTGATGATGATGATGATGATGATGATGATGAGTGATGATGACAATGAATAGTATGGGTGGGACGAGATGACGCTATATGTTTAGACACGGCTGTTAAAAGGGGGTAAGGATGGATGGAAGATGTGTTGGGGCGAATGAATCACGACGTAGCTTGTTAGACAGCTCTGTATCTATTTCCAGAAGGACAGAGAACAGAGAGAAGAATGAAACAGACAGACAAGACAGACAGACAAGACAGACAGACAGACAGATAGACAGGACAGGACAGGACATGACGGGACAGGACAGGACATGACGGGACAGGACAGGACAGGGGGTTGGGTGGTAAGAAGATGTGGCGCAGCAAAAAGCCGTTGGACTTGGACACATGGTTGGCGCTTACTGCACGTGCGTCTTCGTCGTTCTCGTCGTCGTTCTCGTCGTCGTCGTCGTCATCATTATCATCGTTCCTTTTGTTCATCGTTTGCTGACATCAGTTGGCCTCGTCTCGGGACCTGCCGAGATCGGGGGCCGAAGCCGGAGAATCTAATTTCACACCGGTTTTTGAATTCTCTGTCTCTCCATCTGCCACCACCCACCACCCACCACCCACCACCCACCACCCACCTCCCTCCCTCAATATGTACATTAACGCACCAAACCTCACAGAGACTCTTGTCTAGCGACAGGCAATTCCTCAATCCTACTTCTCCGCTGATGCCTCTCCCTCATCATAAGCCTCGGTCATGGCATTGGAAATCATGCCGTCCAAAAACTCCTCCAACATCTGGCCCAGCGCAGCCTCCCCTCGCCCAGGCTCGGCATCGACGACGGCACCAGCCCGAGCTTCGTTCTCGCCAACGTGATCCTGCATCACCCAGCGGTACGTCATGCTCTGCGCGTTGCGCGCCAGCGAAGACCGTCCCTCGTCGTCTCCGTTCAAGGGCAACTGCCAGATCGTCGTCTCGTTGCCGTGGGCCTCGTCCGGCAGACCATTGCGTTGCATCCATGCCTGGTCCGCCTCACGCGTCACCCGGCCGGCTTCTTCTTCCGGCCCGTTGTTGCGGGTTGCCAACCACACATTCGTCATCGGCACATCATCGATCATCACCTGGTTTACGACGAGGTTGTTGTTTTCCATGTCGCCTTCGGTCGCCGCGTCTTCGCGCATCAGGCTTGGCGGCATCCCGCTCCTGGATGCTCTCCTCCCGTCCCTGCTGTCGGCCTGATGATTAGCGTTCCCATCGGCCTGGTCATTGCTGCCGGCATCGTTGCCGAAGCCATTCGTAACATTGCCGTTCACCTGGTTGTTATTGAGCTGATCGCCGGCGGCGAACGCGTTGCTGACGAAAGGGTTGTTGCCATGGTCGTTGCCTGCCTGATGGACGCCGCTGTTTCTATTAGCCGCGCGGCGGAAAGGGTTGTCGTCGCTGAGCCGGCTGACGGTCGCGAACGGATTGCCCTGTCTGGCCGTCGCGCCCGTTCCATCGTCCCACCTGATATCTCCAAACGCGATATCAGCCAGAAGGCGGTTCTCGGTTCTGAAAGGACCGCTCGGGTTGTGGAAAGCGCCGCGGGAAGAAGGCTGATTGTCGTCGTGGGCGTGGAAGAATTCAGCACTTCCGAATCGACGGCCCGTGCTGGGAGGCATGCCGTTGATGTGAACTTGGTTGTTTGCATGGACGGCATTGTTCCCGTTGACCTGGCCATGGTTGTCGTTGATAGGGGCGAATGGATTGGGAACTCCGTTCACTTGGTTGGTATTACCGAACGTGCTGCCTGGGTTGAGCCCGTTCCCATTCACCTGGCTAACGTTGATAAAGCCACCATTGTTGTTGTGAACAGAGGCAAATGGATTGGAAACAGCACTGTTTCCGTTGCCGTTTGCAAGGACAGCATTGTTCCCGTTGACCCGGCCATGGTTGTTGTTGACAAATGTATGGCCCTGGTTGGGATTGCTGAAGGATCTCTGTGCGCCATTAACCGTGCCATCGTTAACCATAGAATTCGGGTTGAAAGCGTCACCATCGCTCTCCATCTGGGAGGTGACAGCCGTGTTGACGGGCGGCCGGACCGCGTCGTCGTCAGACCGAGAGTAGATGTCTTCTTCATCAATCGGGACCCCGAAACGAGATGCTGGGGCCATGAAATCTTCCAGGTTCAAGTCCGGCGGGTTGGCGCTGGCGATGATCTCAGACAGAGCCGCGGAAAGAGCCGTCCTGATGCCTATTCCTGAATCGTCCTCGGTCAAATTGTCGGATTCGCTCACAGACCGATCAAGCGGAACCTCTTCATCGCCGTTAAGCGACGTGAACCTAGTGTTGCCGTCAGGAACCACAGCCTCTCCTCCTCCGGCGTTCTCCAGAGCCTGCACTCGGGCTATGTTTTGATTAATCGGACCTCCTTCACGTTCTTCAGTTGCCACGTTCTCTCCGTTGACTTGCAGCGATGAGGGGGTGGCTGCGACCTGCTGCCCAGACGGGGTTGGGGTTGCAGACTGCGAACCAACTAGATTCGCACCAGCAGCTTGGTCCGGGATCGCAGATGTTGAAGATCCTTCAGTCTGGGCCTGGGAACCTGCATGTCCTTCGGGCTGCGCTTGGGAAGCCGTCGTCGACCTTGTGAGGATGCGACGAGTGGTGGCCCGATGACGCACACTCTGACGGGGAGAGGTCTCATGCGGCGCGCTCTGATGAACGGTACCCTGACCGGTCCTCTGACGAGGCGACGCTTGGGCTGAACCTTGGACCGTTCGTGATTGCTGAGGGTCCCGACGAGTCGCAGCTGGCGTTGCTGGAGGTTGGGAGCCGGAAGATCCTGCCGGGGACTGACCGGCCGGAGCTTGAGGCTGAGCCCCCGGAGTCCAGAGCGTCCTCCCGGAGGCCTGATGAGGCAAAGGCCGAGGTGCAACTGGGAACGTCGAAGCCGTGCTAGGAAGCTCACGTGGCTGACGCCCTTGCAGGAATGGATTTGATAAAGGCTGTAGGTGTGAGATAGCCAAAGCCGTCATTGGAGTTCCCGCATCCCTCACAAAAGCCAACGGCGCCCTTGCACCGTTCCGACGGGGACGCGATATCCTTGCATTACTCATACTGGCAAGCACACGAGCCTGTGTCAAATTCGCAACTCCGGAACCGGCATGAGCAGATGAAGCTCCCTCATTGCTCGGACCTCGAGCCTGCGATTCCGCTGGCGTTGACAGCCCGGAGGAGGAGCCCTGAGTCGACATGTTGGCAACCGGAGCTCGGCCGGCGGTTCCCTGCGACGAGGCCGGAGCTCGGCCGGTGGTTCCCCGCGATTCCGCTGGCGTTGGAAACCCGGAGAAGGCGCCCTGAGTCGACATGTTGGCAACCGGAGCTCGGCCGGCAGTTCCCTGCGACGAGGACGAAGCTCCCGTGTTGCGCCGACCGGGCTGGTTCCGTGCCGTCGTGCCCATCCCTCCGCTGCTGCGCGCACTGGCCTGAGGTTGAGCTCGCGGAGTCCTGGCCGCATCTCCGCTGCCCTGAGGGCTTTCCACGTCGGGGCCGGAGGCTTGACCGGCTCTGACGGCACTTCTACTGGCCCGAGTGGCCCGGCGTCGACGCCTCGGAGTCTGAGGGGCATTTCCACCGGTTTCGGCGCCCGGAGCTCGGGAGGTCGTGACCGTGGCTCCACTGTCCTGAGCCGTTGCCGGTGTCTGCGAGGCCGCTGCGGCACTGTCCCTGCTCTGATGATCCGCAGCTTGGGAGCCTGGGTTTGGAGAGCTCGTGGCAGCACCTACATTAGTAGTCTGGAAGACGGGGGCTTCAGGATCAAGTCGCCCTCTGGTAGCATAAGGATTCGGAGCCGTCTCCTGGTAGCGGCTCGGTCCCGCCCATGGTTGAGACAAGGGCGCTCCTCCGTCGAAGTGAGAAACTGGGGTTCCTGCATTGAACGGTGGAAGAAAGTTCTGATGAACCGACTGTCCTATTCCAAAGTTCTGACCAGCCGTATCTTGAACGAAGCCACCTTGATGTCCGATGGGAGGAGGAAACGGGGGCCTCTCATCATTGCCATAAGGAACCGGACTGTGAGACGCGAAATTCGGAGGCGGCGGGTATGATGCTCCGATCGGCACCGAGGTAGCTTGCTGGGATTGTTGGGCGAAAGAGTTTGTCCTGATAAGGAGTCGAATCTGGTCTTCGAACCCAAGAGGAGCCTCCATGGGCCCCTGTCCGGGAACGGGGACGGGAGGTCCATGCAGCTGAGGCTGATTTTCCATGCCGGATGGGAAAGAAGGGGGCAACATGGGCGGTGGTAAGACCGGAGCTGAGAGATGGTCAGGTTGATAATGTGCAGCCGGCGGAGGCATTGAGGGCCAATTCATAGGAGCCTGGGGACCCGGATTCTGAAAGACGGGCGGCTCCATGGCCGGAGGACCCGTGCCGGTGTAGTACGAACCTTGGTTGTCTGGTCCAAAGGGCAAAGTAGGCCAATGATCGGGGAGAGGACGAGGTCCCTGCGAACCGAGGCTCTCAGGAGCGGCGTATGCGGGATGAAAGCCCACGTCGTTACCCGACTCGGGAGGCATCTGATAGACAGGGAACGACAGAGGAGGCTGAGTGTTGACGAACTGCTCAACTCTCGCAGGATCCGGAACGGGGTTCTGATTTTCAGAAGCAGGATACAATGGGGCCCCTCCATCCGTAGGAGACTCGGCCGTCTCCGAGTCGGGCTGCGGCGTTATGCGAGGAAGAGGAGGGAGACCGGTGCTTATCACTATAGCCTGGTTTTCAAACCCAGGAGGGCGAGCCGGCGGTCCAAGGGTGAAAGGCGCCGAGGCAGGTCGGGCAGTAGGGTCGACGGCTTGGCCTCTTTCCGGGGCCGGAGGCTGGCCAGTTGGAGCATTGGCTCGACGGGCCCGGGCCGGCGCCTGTGCGTTGTTGTCACCATCCTCGGGGGCCCGGTTCCGCTGGCGGTTGGCGGCTGCAACAAGATTATAACCTGGGTTGGCGTTTGCGTCAAGGAAGGGATTCGCAACGATGGTTTGATCTCTGAACTCGACGGCGCCGAGGAGCTGAGCCTGGTAGAGATTGCACTCCTTGGAGAAATGCTTGTCTTTGCCATGGTTATCATTGTTGAGCAGGGCCTTGGCTTCGGCAAAGCTTGAGGGGGACTGGACAACGGTTCTTTTGCAGGCTTCGTTGTTCAGGAGAGTGAATATCGATTGGGGATCCGGTGAAGAGCAGCATCCTACGCAGTCGCCACAGAAGTAGGCCACCGCGTGGACGTGGTAATCACATTCGGGACAGCCGGCGGGGACGTTGAAGGCGCTGCCTGGGCTGAGCTGTCCGATGATCTGCGAATGAGGGCAGGCTGCGTGGAAACGAATCGTCCGATGACAGATGTCCAACAGAGCCAAGACAACTCCTCGGCCTCGGTCTTTGAATTTTTCGACGGTTAGCAAGAGAGGTTGGTATTCTTCGGCCTTGGTGTGGCATTGTCCACCCACCATTCATCGTGACGGCAGAAGCCCCAACGGGAGCAGGATTGCTTCTGAGGTGTTGATCCGGATGTTGCTGGGAAGAATTCCAAATGACTGCTAGGATTAGGCCTTGACAAGCTTTGAAGGGAGGAGACGAAGACGAACCTGTTAGGAAACACAAGGCAGAAGAACAAGGCTACGATGGAGGGTGCAGTGGCTGGGGGGGGAACGCTGAAGAGTTTGAAAGAAAATCTCGTCAGCCTTCGCTCTGGAGCCGACGATGACCAAGTCCATCGAAATCAAAACAGGGATGAACTGACTCTTGGTCAAGGAGGAGAAGAAGGCTCTGCAAAGGAGAGAAATGCCCTCCTGGACTTGGGGGGAAGACGTCTGATGACAGAAGAGAGCTTGTTTCGTCACGAAAATTTCGCAGGAACGACAGGGAGCTGGGAAAAGAAGAAAAGGGACAGCAAGCAAAGGAAGAACAAAGCAAAGGCTGGCTTCAGCAAGGACGAGATGTCTGGCACTGCTGGGGCTGCGTTGCAAAGATGTGTGTGTGTGTGTGTGTGTGAAGAGAAGAAGAAGAAGAAGAGGAAGAAGAAGAAGAGGGAGGGGGAAGAGAAAGGGAAAGGGGAGGGGGGAAAAGAGGGGGAGGAGAATTTTTTCTTCATCCCATCTTTGCCTCTAATGGAGCGTTGCTGGGTGCTGGGTCGGCGTTTGCAGTGTTGGCCAGCCCAGCTGTCCATAAGTTGTGCAGGATTTATGTACGAACGATGGCAGTTTTTTGATTTCTACAACTTGCGTAGTACCGATGACAGGAGAAGGGACCCTTCTATCCAGCCCCCTTCCCCCCCCTGAAGCTGTCGACGAGATGAATGACAGTCGAGCTTGAATGTGACCCATGTTTGTTCACTACAGCTTGGCCCCTTTCTGCTGCTCGTCTCGAGCCAATCTAACGACGCCCTGAAGAAGAAGAAGAAGAAGAAGAAGAAGAGTAAGCAGGGGATGGGGAAAGAGAAGAAACAAAGAATCCAAAAGAATCAAGAAGAAGAAGAAAAGAAGAAGAAGAAGAAGAAGAAGAAGAAGAAGATCAGGGAAATTCATACCTCCTGCACACACGTGGCCAGCAAAGTTCCATCCCTGTGAAAAATGCGTCGAATAACGAAGCCACGATCTTCATCAGCCCAGGGGGAAACGGTCTCGGTAAACATCCAGTCATCGGCAGCGATACGATGCGAATGGAAATAGATGGAATGATCCAAGCTGACGACCATGCCCAGCCGAGGCCTCTCCGGATGAACGAAGCCGACTCCGCCGATGAAGAAGGCGTCCGATATGTACGCCAACGCGTTCCGATGGGCGTCCTGCCCCCCCTGGGCGGAGATGGTGCCCCGACAACGAAACCACTGATGGACAGTCCTTTGATCGGGACGGGCTCCGTCGCCGTGGTCCTGCTTGACGCGACGGCCCTCCACAGCGGCCGTCACAAGATAAGGCCGGCTCTGGCTTCTTCCATGGTCTGCCCCGTCGTCGTCGTCGTCCGGCGGAGGCGGTCCCGCGTCGGCCGGCATGGGAGCAGCATGCTGGACGTGAGCCTCGTTCCCGCACGGCAGCCCGTTACGGACGAAGCTGACGGTCATGGTGAAGACGCAGCGACCGCGTTGGCGAGCCTGGACCGTCCGCGTGGCGAACGAGCGGCCGTCGCGGACGCGCTCCACGTGGAATAGCAGCGGCACGGCCGCCGCGCCGGCGAGGAGGAAGTAACAGTGACACGAGTGGGCTACCACCGAGTCCGGAACGGTCTTTTGGGCGGAGGCGAGGCTCATGGCGATGACGGCGCCGCCGAAGATGCCGCGCGCTCCGGCTGGTTGCCTGATGGGCTGGGCATTGGTGAAGATGTCCTACGTCTCTCTCATCGTCACAGACACAGACACAGACACAGACACATACACACACACGTCTCTCTCTCTCTCTCTCTCTCTCTCTCT